>CAUYPK010123235.1:0-25282 GCA_963574355.1 Loris lydekkerianus | reverse complement strand
CATATTCTTAGGTTATAACTGGGTTATAGCTTTCATGTGAATGCCAAAAATTAGTTTCATAGTAGGGCTGAGTACATTGGATACTTTTTCTTCCATTCTTGAGATACTTTACTAAGAAGAATATGTTCCAGCTCCATCCATGTAAACATGAACGAGGTAAAGTCTCCATCTTCTTTCTCAATTAATACTTATACCATTTCATGTTTTTAATGATTTTTCTAACAGAACTGTAATACTTAATATCCATTGAGTAAATTTTCTTCACCATTGGACAGGGTTTAGATACTGATGAGTTTCACCTCCTGACTACTCCTTTTGAAGGTCTTTCTTCTTTGGAAAAGTAAATGAATTTAGTGTGATTACTATTGTCATCTAGGTGCCTTTCTTATATTTTAAGATAACTTTGCATGGCTCTAGTCTGATCTTTAATGTATTGATTATAAAGTATAAATACCTGAACAATCTTACTGTCTGACACAGAATTCCTAACTTTTTTCAGATATGAGTCCTGGAGAGTGTTAGGTCTTAGGACAGGAAGGTCTAGTGGGGGCAACACTGAAGTACCAAACCAGCAAACGGACAGCCCAGACACAGGAGATCCGAGACCAGAAGTCATGTTTCCTGGTCTTCAGCTCTGAATCCTTTTAATTGTCAGTATTATTTACTAACTTTCTCACAACTGAGAGAGTCCTTAAATCTAGTGGATCAGAAATTGGTCAATGATATTTTAGACGATATATTTTGGTATCCAAGGGCAATAACAATAAGTTTGCATTAAACAAACAAACAAACCTGCCCATCACAGTACATGTAATCAATATCTTTCTCTCCCCCTTTTCCCCCCTCCTCTTCATTTTCCCTAATTTTTAGAAAATGCGTTTAAAAGCCATTTCTATCCATCTATATCTAAAAACTTCAAATATTCTGTTCTTTCAAAGAGTTCACGATATTGATGATTGATTAAAAACACACACTTTGGCAGACTGAAAACAGCCACTCTTCTAAGGGTCTCAAGTCACTTTCATTTTAGGCATAAATATCACTGGAATTCAGAGTAGCCTTCTAATGATCCGTAGGGCTAACACAACTCAAATTAGACACGCCCATTCCTCACTTTAACTGCAATAAATTTAAATATAGCCAAGGGATACAATATTGAGATGCAAATGTATTTCTGAACTCTAACCACTGACTGATAATTTTGATCCCATCTTCAGATCCCAAACTTAATTGGAAAGGGTTAGTCCAACGAACATGCATCCTGTGGTCTGATGAAACCCCAGGGAACACAATGCTACAATTTTATTCACCTCTCTGGAAGGAAAGGGGTTATGTTTTGAACAGAACCAAGTAAATTGTCAACACTCAAAAAATAAATTACAATAATAAGAAGATGTGGGAGGCAGTCCTGGGAGAAATGTCTAAAAGGCTAAGGGACTGACTAATGAGTGATGATGAGGAGGACAAAATGAGTAGCTTGGTCAAGTAATACTAATAAAAGGGACGAAATAACTTCGTATTTTTTGAAAGGCTTAAACATGTTAAAAAGTAAAGATATTTATTATTCACTAAGTAGGATAATAATAATAATCACTTCACTATGCGGCTTCTATTTTTAAAGCAATTTTTAAAATACACATCACGTATCCTGGAGGGTAATTAAGCAGTATAAAAATCATTTAAAATGTATAAAATATAGCCTTTATGTAAAATAATTTGTGTAAGAAAAATTATTTCTATTGGAAGAATGTGATGTAGTATTTTTAACAGGAAAAAATGGATATTGACTTGACAAGGAAAAATAATTCTGAAAGGGTGACGAAAGCCTCCAGAAAGCCGAAAGTCAGAGCCATCCCCCTACCAACCACCACCACCCTCCGTGTGGCCTTTGGGAAACTAGTGATTTTCTTAATCTGTAAAGAAAAAAGTATAGAGAACTTTCTCGTACTTTGTAAAGCTCTATAAATTCACATAATTATTGTAAGTAGAAACTATTTCTTTGAATAATATTAAATTATATGACATTGGAGGTAGAATCTAGCTGTTTAATGATAAATCATGCCTATACCATTACATTAGGAACTCATCAGCAGTATTTTATCTATTTAGTTATGAATGTACATAAAGAATTACTCCCTGTATCTCTGCGACAAAATATGGATGTGTTCTGAAGGAAAAGCATTTCATTCAATAATATTTTAAAGCTATGCTATTATTCCTTGACAACAGACTGTCAATAGCGAGCATCATTTTCTTTAGCAATTTGCTACATGGCACAAAGTATACTCCACTTTGTGCAATTTATCCAATTTACTGGCATTTTCACAAACTAAAAATTTTCTATGATGACCTTCATCTCACAGGTAAAGAATTTAGAGGGGACTTCCTGTTGCACTCTTAGATGAAGAAATTCCGTGCACATCTGAACTTTAAAGAAATTATTCAAATCCAAAATTGGCACTTATTTAAATATAGTTTTAGTGAAAATATCCTGAAGATTATTAACTAATTAGCTACTTAATAACCTTCTGTAAAATTAGGCAGAGAGTCACATTTACATCTTAAACCTTAGTCCTATTCTGTTCTGGAGCTTGGTGAACACCTCTGTTATAAGCACTCAATGGGCTCCAGCCAGCCTACTTACAGTTCCCTCATATACAGTATTATATATGTATAGATTAAGAATATATCAGATTAGCAAATTTAACTATAAGTCCTTTTATATCTCTAATTTATTTTCTTCTTTCAGACTAATGTATTTTCTTCTTTCCATATAACAATATATACACCTATAAACTGATACTGGCCTATGACCGTGAGCTTAGCTCTCAGGGGAGACACCTGAGACCTTCAGTGTTTGGCACGAAGGGGGAAAGTCACCCTGCTGTATCACATCACCAGAGCTCTTCATCCTACTGTCACCTAATCCTCAGGAGGAGAGAGGCACATGAAAGCTGTATTCTGCTGAGACTCTCACAGAAGCTGCTGATAAACAGCCTTTGGGCTTTTCTGTTGGAAAGTTTTCTCAGAAAATGCATGTGACGGCAAATGAGGTATCTGTAATAGTCAAACAATCTATATAAATCTGTACGGAATCAACATTATGTATACACATTTACTTTTTATCTTCAAATTACAATTTTTTACTTTGAGTTTTTGTAAGCCACATTCCTATATAGGAATGAAAAAGGAGCATTTGTAAAATCTTTAGTAAGAAGAGAAACACTTTTTATACAGAAGGAAAAAAAGGGAATGAAACTTTAAAAATCCAATGCAAACAGGGGAACAACAGTTAAAAATAAGTAACGAATGTTTTAGAACTTTGCAATAGAAAATAGCTAATGGATTTTCAGAACTCACAAAACCACTTTCCGTGTGTTTATACTGAGACCTCCTAATGGCGCACCAAATCTAAACAGCCCACATTTCCACATGATGTCTTATGGAAGGGCATTAATTTTGAACGTGTTCTCTGTTGCCTTTATACTAAAATGCCTACTCTTTCCGAACATTTTAAATCCACTCTGCCCTCCGGGAAGCCTGGCCGTTTCCTCTTCCATCTGTTTTTCCCCAGCTATTCCGTGACGGTGAAGGCTGCCTTTTTCCTTCCCTCTTCTTCCCAAAGCAGTTCATGTCTCTGTCTTTAAAATTACAAACAATTTTAATTTTTTTTTCCCTTTCTTTCTTCTTAACTGGATGAAATCCTTCTTGGGGATTCTACCTTTTTCATCTTTGTACATCCATATCTAGCATAATTATTGGCACATAAAAAAGAGCTCAAATGTTTGTATTAAAATAAAAGAAAAATATCAACGGAAGAACTGGATCCCAAGGAAATAAGTGACTCCTGAAAAATCCCTATGGCTAGGGATACCCCAATGAACAAAATAGAACTGTGGTACATGTATACCATGGAGTACTATGCAGCCTTAAAGAAAGATGGAGACTTTACCTCTTTCATGTTTACATGGATGGAGCTGGAACATATTCTCCTTAGCAAAGTATCCCAGGAATAAGAAAAAGTATCCAATGTACTCAGCCCTACTATGAAGCTAAACTATAGCTTTCACATGAAGGCTATAACCCAACTATACCACAAGACTAGGGGGAAAGGGCCAAGGAAGGGGAAGGGAGGGGGGAGGTTGGGTGGAGGGAGGGTAATGGGTGGGGCCACATCTACGGTGCATATTTTTATCTATAATAAAAAAAAAAAAAATAAAATAAAAAATGAATCATTAAAAAAAAAAAAAAAAGTCTCTGCTCTCCCAAAGTAAACTCTCTAAACACGCATTGGTCCAATACAGTAACCATTACCCAGCTGAGGCTTTTTAAATTTAAATTAATAAAATGAAATGTAGGAAAAATTCAGTTCTTTCTCCAACTTGCTTCATTTCAAGTGTTCGATAGCCACATATGCCTGGTGGTTAAACTGGTCAGTCAGATGTACAGAACATTTCTACCATCACAAAGTTCTAAAGTGCAGTATCATTCTATTAGAAAGTATACGTATAGTAGTAATAAGTGGGTGCTTTTGAGAAATAATGTAATGAAGTGGGATAGAATTGTGTGCATGTGGAACTGAAGTTCTACAGAAGGCAGCTCTAGAAGGCCTCTATGAGGAGGTGACTTCTGCGTGAAGATCTGAAAAAAGCAGAGGCCTTAAAAACCCAACAGCAAGTCCTGCCAGGTAAAGGGAAGCTAGGTCCAAATCCCTGAGGTTGGAGCCTGGCTGGCATGTGCTAAGAAAAGCAGGTAAGCCGAGTAGCCACAGCACAGTCATAACCATGACAAGGATGAAGACAGGAGGGCAGGTGGGGGAGGAAGAGGGGGGAGCGGATGTTCAGAGTGAGCTGGGCAGCCTGAGGCAGGTTTACACAGGATTGGACCTGGGTCACAGCAAGGTTTCATAGACAGCTGTACTCAGAAACAGAAACGGCAGATTGTAAGCTACAAGGATAATCCAACCTACAAATATTAGTGTCCTGGGCAAGCTAATAGCAGCAGAGGCAGTGAAGAAAAAACTGGTCAAGACTGGATTTGCTTAGAACCGCGGTTCTCAACTTGTGGGTCGCGGCCCCTTTGTAACAATGAAAATACATCGTGGCATTAGGAAGGTTGAGAACCACTGGCGTAACCCATTGACTGACTGAGAATTGAAGGGGAAGAAAAGAGAGAAGTCAAACATGGCTTTAATATTTTTGGCCTAATCAGTAGGTTTGGAGGTGAATTTTAGGAAGGTCAGTTTTAGCTATGTCATTCAGAGATGCCTTTTGGGCATCTGAGCGGGATTGTAAAAGCAAGCTTCATGCACAGGTCAAAGGTTCAGATGAGGGTGGGACTCTGGGTATAAATTTCAGAGGCATCAATCTATAAATAAGAGCTAAAGTCATGGAGAAAGGACAAGGTCATCTATGAAGCAAACAAACACATACAGAAAAAAATATCCGAGAGCCAACCTTTCCAACGTTGAGAATTTAAGAACCAAGGAAGAACCCTGGATAATTACCGGAAAGGTGTAGCTGATGGCGTCAGAACGAAAAGCCAAAGTGTGGCCTTTGACAAGTAAAACTCCAGAAAGCGTTCTGTGGAAGAGAGATCATCCATGACTCTATCCAACACTCCCAACAGGGCAAGTGCGGGGAGGACGAAGACAGGTGACACCAGCCACTAAACTGGTGATCCAAACGCCTTGCAAGAGCTCGAAAAGAACAGTTTCAGATGAGGGGTACGAGAGAAACTCTGAGCAGAGGAAAGGCACAGAGATTGGGAAGAGAAACAGGGCAGCACGGCCGGCAAGTTCTGCTTCCAGGAAAGGACATAAATAGGGCTGTGCTGACAGAGAACGCCAGTCCACGGAACAGTTTTCACTTGCCTTGTTTTGTTTTTTTCTCGAGTTGGAAGATAGAATATCATGGTTTTATACTATGGGGACAGTCCAGTTCTGAAGGGAAAGATTGCAAGTGAAGGCGAAAAAAGAAAGAATCTCACCCATACCTATGTCATTAACAGGTGAGGAGGTGAGACACGAGGTGCAGGAGCTGGCCTGGGCCTTGGTCAGGATGCTGATAGTGGAGGAGGGAAGATAAAGTATCTGGGCCTGGACATCAACGGGTGGGAGCCTGGGGTATAGAGACACGCGACTGTTCTTCTATGAATTCAACGTTCTGAATAAAATCAGAATTTTTCCTGGAATGAAATTGTCTTCTGGGATGGAGGAGGAATGATAGCAGATTTGAGGAAGGAGGGCTGAATGAGAAATAATCATCTTAGCGAGAGAGAGAGAGAGAGAGAGAGAGAGAGAGAGAGAGAGAGAGACAGACACTAGGCTAAAGCTTAGAACACAGACCCCAGTCACCAGACAGTATGAAGGGCCCACCTGAGAATATCGACTGTGTATTAGGAAGAGCAGGAAATCCCTCTGTACAGTTGACATTCAGACAAAGCTGTCAAGAACCAGGAAGCAATAAAATAAAAGTGGAGGGGTCTGGAGGATGATGGTGATAATGATAATGTGGACAGATATGATTTCATGAATTATCTTTTCTCAAATACAACAAAGGGCCTGGGCTGGAGTCTCGTTTTGCTCCATATTGTAGAGAAAGCACCAAAGTTTAACAGGCAGGAAATAATGGAAAGCGGACATTCCTAGGTCTAGCTGACTTCAAAGTTCATACCTTTGCTTTCTATTTTAGTAATATAAGAAGTTCACGCTAGTATGTCTAGTACTTACAGTAATAGAAAGATATATATTTCTATTAGTACAGGAACTAATTATACCTTGAGAAGATGAAAATATATTTTCAAGGGAGCATAGATCAAATTCATGAATGTGTTTAAAAAAAAAAAAAAAAAAGAGAAAAACACATAATAATAAATTTTACCCAACTTTAAATACATACATAACAATAATGAAAGAAAATTGCAAACTGGGAAAAATTTATTCTCCCAATTCTGTGTTCTTTTGACAGTGGTGACTAATACATGGCTATAAATTAATGTAATGCACGGTTGTTACACATGCAAACCGATAGATTAAGAAAGGAAAGTTAGGAGGCACAGTGGTGAGGAATCTTTGTGTTACTAAAACAGAAAAGTGAGCAGAAGGATAAGCTTTAAAATGAGATCGACTCAGTTACGCGTCTTGTTTCCAATATTTCCTTGAAAGATTAGCACGATAGTATATTGTTGTTAATAAATTCACAATAAAACAAGGCCTGTAAGGGAAGACCGACAAGAAAGATACATGAAGTACCTCGATCTCCACATACCTAGATTTTTCACTAGTGAACTTATCTAAATATCATTTTATTCTGTTATAAAATTTGTTTTAGTTACCTTTTTACATTGATCATAAACTCTATAGGAGTATTTCCCCCCGTATATTATACCATCAAACTTTCACAGGCTTCTCTTGGGCCAATCTTTCCCATATCATTTCCATATCTTCTGGCAGTAATTCCAATATTACAGAATTTAGTTAACACATCTATGCACATCATCCGTACTCTTCAGGATTGTATATTTTTATATCTCTTCTTAGACTTGACATTTCTACCAATTAGTAAAGACAAAATCTGATTTTTACGTCCTTCTACAAGAGATAGTCTGTCCTTCAGAAACAGCACATTTTCACAAAGCTGTGTCCCTGACGGATGGACGTTCTCCGTTTGAGTTTTCTCCGGCTGCATCATGTTACGGAGCACGGTGCTCATATTGTTCTAAAGTCTTGGTGGACACAATTCATAGCAAAAGGGAGAAAAGCACCAAGACCTCTCGATAATTCCAACGGGTTTTACAACATCCAATAGCTTTTCTCAGACTATTGCGTTGAAAAAGACAAAAAATAAGGGGAAAGAAAGCTAGAATTGGGGACGTAAGGCCTGCATTGCACACTGAAACGTCAAACTTAGATATCATCTAGGATAGATAGCTGGGTGCATGCCTGTAGTCCCAGCTGCTCAGGAGGCTGAGGGAAGAGGATTAGCTTGAGCCTAAAGGTTCAGGGTTGCAGTGAGCTGCGGTGGTGCACTGCACTCTGTCAGGGTGACCTTTTCTCAAAAAAAAAAAAAAAAAAAACTTTTAGGTTGAAATCTAGGCAAAGAAAGCATTATCAATTATCCTATGGTACTATTTTGTTGTTCTTAATCTATTTTTCCTAGTTTCCAAGCTGCAGAAGCTGTCCAAGCCTTTTGATAATTTTGAATTTTCAAAACAACTTTAAGAAAACTCAATGCTAGAACATTACTTTTAACATCAACAGGCTTAAGGAGTAAGACATCTTTGGCCAAAGAGCCACATTGTTCTTTATTGTCATGTTTAATTGTAGAAAATTAAATAAATTGAGTTCCAAAATATGCATTACAAAAATGAGACATGGACATTTTATGTATAAGAAATTGACATAGACACATATTGAGGATCTTGCCAAAATTAGCTAGTAAGGGGCAGTGCTAGAATCTGGTAAGCTGAATAATCCCTGCTTTAAACCGCTAGACTGCTACGTTAATGATTCTCAAAGAAAAGGTGAAAAAATTGTTTTGTTTAGCAATTTAGAAAAAAAATAAAATAATTATGAAAGGTTTTGGCATATTTTTAGAAGAATATATATAGACTCTTCTTTTAGAATCAGTGATTAAGTATTCTTTCTTTTTCTTTTCTTTTTCTTTTTTTTTTTTTTTAAGAGACAGAGTCTCACTTTGCCTCCCTCAGTAGAGTACCATGGCGTCACAGCTCACAGCAACCTCCAACTCCTGGGCTTAGGCAATTCTCTTGCCTCAGCCTCCCAAGTAGCTGGGACCACAGGTGCCTGCCATGACGCCTGGTTATTTTCTGTTGCAGTTTGGCCAGGACCAGGTTCGAACCCGTCACCCTCAATATATGGGGATGGTGCCCCCCCAACTAAGCCAAAGGTACCAACCGTGTGATTAAGTATTCTTAAAGAACAAACAAAATAGCCAGGGTGAAAATGAAGATCTTTTAGGAAAAACACCCCAACAATTAAACAGCTATATTTGGAAGGTTATAAATATATAGTATTACATAAGTACCATTTAAAATAAAACTCGTATTTGTATGTTTAGCTAATTTAATTTGAGTTTTATTAAATGCATTCTAAGCAAATAAATACTTTCTACTCAGCTAAAGCAACAAAAAAGAATTGTCTGAAACCAAACTGAAATTCATATCCATTATGAGTTTTTCTTACCATTACACTGACCAAACCTCGTAAGGGAAAATAAATAATTAAAGAAAATATGGGAGGGGGGTATTTCTATTTTCTATTTTGTTTCTTCACAAATAGGAAAAAAATCTACATGTAATAATTGTTCAATATCAACTATTGTTTCATTCAATAAACTTAAGAGAATAAAATCAATGAAATAGACAAATTAAGAGTCACAATTATGAACTTAAAATATAAGAAAAATAAAAACCTTTTCCTTTTTCCCTCATGGGCATATTTTGGAATGTTTATGGTGTACAGAGGCCAGGCTATTTTTTTAATAAAAAAAAAAAAAAAAAAAAAAGCAGTTTCACAAGCAGGGACGGAGTGCCTTGAGCTTCTAGTTCAATTGTGTTTGCTCTAATACAGGAGCCAACTCTAAGGAGCAGAGGTTATGCTGCCTTTGGAAAGTTTTATCCAACTTCTAAAATGTTTCATGTTTGATTTAAGGAGCACTGCTAAGTAGTATTTTGCCACAACATAAAGGTATTTAGTATTTCTCACGTGGAACAGTGTTCATGAGAAAGGCTTTGAGTTCATTTTATCTGAATCATCTCATTAAATGTGTTTTTCTTTATCTGAAAGTGCCAAATTAACTCTACATAGATATTTTAGACATATTTTCAACTAATCATGAAATACTCCTGATGCCCAAGAGGCATGGGGAAGGTTAATGACAACCTCTGAGCGTTCAAGGACACTCTAAATGAGGTTATTAAAATTCAACCTCTTCGCATATTTCTGATTGCGGGAGGGGACTGCCCTAGACAACAAGGGCCTGAGATTACAAAGAGAGGCTTTAGAAAAGTTTTTCAGTCTCTAGATTCATGTTTACCCTGTGGAGGATGGGAGCAATCTGCAACATTGAGAAAGAGCTGCCTGCGTCACCACGGTTTATACGAGTTGAGATAAAACTGCAAATGTTTTGAACTAACTGCATTTTTTTCCCTCTTCTATAATAGGGCCAAATATAATTTTAATTTTAGGTCTACAGACCGTCCTTATATTTCTAAATCAATGTCAGTCAGTGACATGAACACTGAATTACCTGATGGAAAACTCTAAAACTTAAAAAAAACTCCAAATCACGGGCACACACAAAATGTTTCCCTTTTTCTCCTTTTTGCTCACTGTCCCATATTTACAGGTGCTCTTTACTCATCATCTGAAAGACAAGAGATGCCTCTGAAGCAGACCAGAGTCCTACTAATTGTTTTTACTTCATTTCGGCCTTCCAAGGCGCACACTCATTACGAGGGGTGCCAGGAATATATACAGGTTGCTTCCTCTGGCTGTCTCTGATCCAACCTGTGATTACATGAGGGGTAAGCCTAAAGCAGACCACCGAGCCAGCGGAATATGAGTCCTGCACAAATGTTCTAATCTGAATAATTCATAGTTAGAGGCCGTCGGTTGTTAGTTTTCACAACTACTTCAAAGCTCACATAGAAGCTTCCCAAGGCTTTACATGTAATGCTTTCCTGGGAACTAGAAAGATTCTAATTATTATTACTTTAATAGCTTAAGAAGCTTTAATAGTTTCCTTTCAGAAGAACTTCAGTAAAATCCAGTGTAATAATCAATGCTAATATAAATTAGTTTTGCGGTTTTGCAAGCAAAAAATAAAACAAACTTGTAACAAAAATATGAGGTAATTATAAGTATGTTCACTCAGCACAGGGAATATAGTAATTCCATCAGAAAAAGGACACAGGTCTGGTCAGTCCTCAGATTTTATATTTCAAATTTGCTTGCTCACTGAAATACATCTGTAACTCCCAAAATAAATTCTCGTTACTTTGCAGTCATTGGTAGTAATCTGCACAGTAGGGGGGAAATTTGAATTGCTAGATGTATACATTTCCAGGTGAGGCTGGATAAGCCAATGATCTGCCTTCTTGTTTTGGCTCTCATACTGTAAACGAGAGTCTTTTTCATCTATGTAATGCCACATTTTCTGCATTTTTGTGCTTTTTTGCCGGTAATACTGCTGTTTAAAACAGCCCCCCATCATAGTGCTGGACAGCTGGCTGGTGCTCCCAAGTGCAAGAAGGCTGGGAGGTGTGTTATGGAGAAAACACATGTGTTAGGTAAGTTTCATTCAGGAATAAATAAATTATAGTGCCAGTAGCCATAAATTCAATGTTAATGAATCAATGATATATATTTAATAAGGTGCTTTAAATGGAAACACAGAAAAAATTAAAAAAAAAAAAGTCACTCATTGCTTGGTTGGTGAAAATTTCATGTTCAAAGGTCCGGTAGACCCTAACTCTGTATTTCTCTGGATACAACAGTTCAGTAGTTGTTATTTCTGTGTTTGTGGCAACTTAGTAGAGTGTAAAGACCACAAATGACAACTACCTACATTTTAACACTTTCTGGATAATGAAACTATTCCTGAAATTGATTAACAAGGAGGAGAGACTCAGATGTTAGTGCCTAGTCCACCCTTCAAAATAACTTTGGAACTTTTTTCTTGGGATGGCCATCAGAGCTGTAGAGCTGTATGACAGGTGAATGTTGAAGGGCTTCAAAAGAAATCCAGAGAAACATACGAGAGTATTTGCTGTATTACCCTTGATGTCCTGAATGTCATCAAAATGTCTTCCTTTCAGTATTTATCTTTGGGGGGAGAGTCACTTGGGGCCAGATAAGGTGACTAGGGGTGGTCTTCCAATACAGTTATTTGCTTTCTGACTGAAAAATCCCTCATAGACAGTGCTGTGTGAGCTGGTGCACTGTCATAATGCAAGAGCCATGAGTTGTTGGTAAAAAGTTCAGGCTATTTTTGTATAACTTTTCACACAGCCTTTTCAGCACTTAAAAATAGTAAACTTGGTTAACTGTCCAATTGGTACAAACTCATAATAAACAATCCCTCTGATATCAAGAAAAGGTTAGCAACATTGTTCAGATGCTTGATTTGAACTGATGGAAATTTTTGGGTTATGGAGAATTGGCTGACTTGTGTTGTTGACTTTGACATTTGGTTTCAGGGTTACATTGGTACGCTCATGTTTCACCACCGGTGGCCTAAGACATCGGCCTGCCTCTCAGAAATGACTTCGCAAACTTCGACTTTCCTTTGCTTTTGTTAATTGAGCTCCTTAGGATCTTTTTGTCACACTGTTTTGTCACCGTTTTATCAGGACCCAGGTCACATCTTTCTCAGGCCAAGCTTTTCAGTTAGGATTTCACTGTTTCTCTATTGATGTTTATTTGATTTGCTGTGCTTCTCACAGTGAGCCAATGATTTTGCCCCACAATTCAATGAATTTTTGTAATGTTTTCATCAGTTCTGGTCATGACTGGCTGTCCTGACCTCTCTTTATCAGTGACACTTTCTCTCCCCTCAGAAAAACGTTTAATCCATTTTCACACTTTGATGTTCTTGACGGCATTATCCCCATAAACTTGGATGAACATGCCCCCAATTTCACTTCCACTCTCACCAAATTTAACAAAAAGTTTCATGTTTATTGCTCCAGTTCAAGCTCTGACATTCTCACGATGGCACACCAAAACAAGCAACAGCAATAATGAACACCACACGTGTCCACAAACACAGCTCTGAGACACTGATACACCAAGGGTATGTAGTAGGCTTTCTCCCTAATTGTGACACTGGACATCCATTTCTGTAGTACAGAAATACATCTGTACTACACTTGTGCGAGATTAGTTTCCATGATTGTGAGGGCCTCACTATAGGAACAAATCTATAAACCACCCTCCTATAGCATATAATTCTAACAAGCTGAGCAAATTCTTGCTCAAGGATGACAGCCATTTAGATTAACCATTTAAAACTCTCTTTGAAGTGACAGCCATTTAGATTAACCATTTAAAACTCTCTTTGAAGTAATGCTATTACTCTGCCAGAGTCACTACTATTATAATAAAGAAAAAAATATTCATGGTGTATTTACTTTGAATTTTCTGACACACTCTGTCAAACTTAAGTCACCCACACACATGAAAATATGAAAGTTAATTTCTATTTTTATAAGCCTCTTTAAAATAGTGAATTAAATAGAACTACATCAAATTCTTCAATCCTCATATAGAAGCTGTTGCTGGGGAGAAGTAGGAAGGTCCCTTCTTTTAAAAGAAACATTCATAACAAGTTCTCAAAACAATCAACTTGGTTCAGGAAAGCATTTCTTGCTAGACCTCACAAGGACCTTTTAGGAACGTAACTCCATGTCGTATCTCTCATATATCCTAATTAGTTAAAGAATAAAGCACTCTGTAAAGACATAAACGTCAGTCAGAGACTATGAGGAGAGACCAGGAAACCAAGTCAATTGCACCGTAAGATGATCACTTGAGTAGTGAGATCGCAGCAGCCACGGATGGCCACATACCGATGTGCACCACATGTCCACTGACCTCAAATATTGACACTACTTCTCTCCCCATGAATTATGGATTATCTATAACCACCTTACTTGAATGTGTTCCTTGAGGAACCTGCTTCTTCCCATCAGTAATTTCTGAATCGAAACCAGTCTTGCTACACTGGGTCAATGGGGCCCGGGTCACAGGCCTGGGCTCTGAATGCCAGGGAGTCAGAGAAAGTAAAGGTCTGGCTTTCTCCTTGGAGAAGTAGGAATGATGAAGTTGGGAAGTCCCTACATACAGGGAGGATTTCCAAAGGTGTGAGATGGCTCAAAATAATGACCCCATGTCCACTCCACTATCCAAACAGCAGGAGGCCTGGAGGGAGTGACACAGCAAATATGAACAGGTCCATTCTGTTTATTTCAGTACTGATTATTGACCTACACATTTCTTGTTTTATATGCTGTTTCCAAACCTTCCTGGCACAGGCTGCTCGAGACTAACTTCCTACCCTCTTTGGTCCTCATTTGTAGTTTCCTTGCATAATGGATAATATCAAAAACAGCAGTGGCAGCAACAGTTTCCTAAGCACTGCACAGTGACTCTGAGCAGGAGAGTATACATTACCCCCACAGACACTCACATATGCACAGAGGTACATGTCCTCCTGGGAGTTTATATTAACAGGAGAGTATACATTACCCCCACAGACACTCACATATGCACACAGAGGTACATGTCCTCCAGGGAGTTTATATTAGCAGGAGAGTATATATTACCCCCACAGACACTCACATATGCACACAGAGGTACATGTCCTCCTGGGAGTTTATATTAGCAGGAGAGTATATATTACCCCCACAGACACTCACATATGCACAGAGGTACATGTCCTCCTGGGAGTTTATATTAGCAGGAGAGTATATATTACCCCCACAGACACTTTCATATACACATAGAGGTACATGTCCTCCTGGGAGTTTATATGTGGGGGGAGCTGAGGGTCCAAGGTTGAATGTCAAATAGGCTGAACAACGAAAGGACAACGTCCTAGTTTCATATACATATTTTTTGGGGGGTCACTATTTTAGTACAATGTTCTTCTTTCTCTGGAATATTAAACCATTAATAAATGCTTTGATATCACTGGACTTTCCTTATCTAAGTTCCAATCTAGGCACCAACTCATATAAGATCCAATTGAGTCCTGTGGTGGCTATGCAGTATAATATTCCACCAGGTAATATAGTCTCTAAATATGGTCTATGCACTTTGATGTGGGTAATAGAGTCTCTAAATATGGTCTATGCACTTTGATGTATCATCCATCCATCTATCTATATCTATCTATCTATCTATCTATCTATCTATCTATCTATCTATCTATCTACCAATCTAGCTAGCCAGCTAGGGAGCTAACATATGTAAATACAAAATCCCTATGAATTAGTAAACACAGCATGTTTTAATTCTTGGAAAATGTTAACCTTTCTAAAGAGTAGTTTCCTTGAATAATGGATAATATCAAAAACAGCAGTAGCAGCAACAATTTCCTAAGCACTGCACAGTGAGGGCCTATTGCTTTGCCTCTTTAAAACCCGTCCTTCTTCTGGGAACAGCTTCACCTTTCCCATCGGGAACTGCTCCTTCCTTTTCTCAGATAAGTAACTCCATGCCACCTGCCAGCTGCAGTCCCTCATTTGCCCCGCTGCCTGCAGAGCACATGATAGCAGTCTTCACATGGAAGCAGCCCAAGTGCCCATCAACCCATGACTGGAATACATGTGGTATGTGTATACCATGGAATATTATGCAGCCTTAAAAAAGATACAGACTTTACCTCTTTTATGTTTATATGGATAGAGCTGGAACATGTCCTACTTAGTAAAGTATCTCAAGATGGAAGGAAAGAGTATCCAGTGTACTCAGTATTATTATGAAACCAATTTACAACCACTCACACCTTCATATGAAGAATAGATCACAACTATGGCCCAGGATGAAGGAGGGGGAGGTGGTGGGTGAGGGGGGATGTCAAATCGAGGGAGGGTGAATGGTGGGATCACAACTATGGTGCACATTGCAAAGGTACACGTTGGATCTATTAAGTATAGAGTATAAGTAAATGAGGTGAGGGATAAATTAACCAGTATGATGTAAGCGTTCCAAATTGCATATGAAATCAGCACATAATGCATACATGATCTACCTCTTTATGATTTAATTAAAAAAAAAAAAAAAAAAGAATTTGTCAAAGTACAGCCTGAAATATGAGGCTGAGATGCCGGTCATCACCTTCCTTATGCCAGGGCAAGAATATCAGCATAAATATACAAAGCTGCTCCTCTAAAAGAAGGTGAGGAAAAAGGAGAGAGGGCAAGCTGCCAGGCAAACAGAATCCCTGATGCTCAGAGACCTGGAGGACTGACTGGTGTCCGTGTTCCTCCTCTGGTTTTATACAGGAAGCTCTCTCTTTAGGCCGTAAGATGTTTCAAACAGGTTTCTATTATTTGCAACCAAAACACATGCACATAAAATAAAGATATAATAACACACTTTAGAGAAATTTTAAACCCAGAATCAAGAAAGATATTCCTGTTCTTGCCAAGTTTAAACTAATAGTTCATTTCTATGAATCAGTAAGTGAAAGGTTCATTGTCTAAGTTGCATATATCAGTCCAAGAAGATATCAGTAAAGATTTCTTAAAATTTCTGCTGAAAATAATATTGTCATAAACTGATATCATTTGCAGTAGATTATCAGCCCCCTGCAGGGTAAGTACCTCCTTCAATAGTTGCAAGGGCCCTAAGCACCTTCTCCATCTGTCCTTGACCCCTGCCTCTCTCCTGTCTTGAAAGGGACAAGGAGACATTTAATCTTGGAAAGCTCTGTGGACCTGACCTGAGCTCTGCTCTGTATTGAGCAAAATGTCGCCTCTCATTTTTATTGTCATGAAAACTGACAATGATGACATCCAGTTAAAATTCCTTTCTTACCTGAGATACTGACGGATTCCTCTCTCTAACACAAACCTGACACAGTAGCTGTACCCAATGTTCTCACAATCTAAGCTCAACTGACAAAGCTCATCTCATAAACTGTCTTCTTCCCTGTGAAATAATTTGAGGCCTTTGTATTGTATCTGCACAACAAACTAAACCTTCATGTTTATAATGATCAGTGTGGTCTGGATTCTTCTCTATAACATTTCTCAGAAGCATAATAAACTTTTTTTTTTTCTTCACATTTCAGCCCAAGGTAGGTCAAGGACTTTCCCCTGTAGCCATGCCGGACAAAAAAAGGTTGTTGAAGTGAGGAAGATGGGTTGGGGGGGGGGGTGGCACACAGGCTCAAGCTGCCTGGTCCAGGAGGTGTCCAATAGTGATATACGTCCTTCCACTCACATTCACTGGTCAGAACTAGTCACACAGTCTCAGCGTAGGGGAAGGAAGCTGGAAATTATAAAGAGATACATAGAAATACAGTGAGCATAATTGTTTCTGCCACACTCATCATATGTACTTCCTAGGAAAACTTTACCAGTATCTATACTTGTAAGTGGGGGAAAAATAACATGGCATAGGTGTAAGAAGTCCACAGCCTGCTTGCCCAGTGATGTTCAAGTATACCTGCTATTTTTTGGTTCTTACACAGCTCAGAAGAAAATCTCAGCTCTCTTAAACACAGGAATGGAATGAACTCCTTTTCTCAATTGCTGCTAAGATATAGCATTATGTGAATTATTTTAATAGGCTCTCTCATTCTGCAAAATATTTAAGGCACAAAGCGGAATAATACAGTGAGCTTGTGAAATTAAAAAGAAAATAAAAGGAAAACACCCGTGTGAATTATGGCCACCAACCTGCTCTGATAACCCTTTGCTTCTTGGTTTCCAATAACACAACCTTGGTGGTCTGATGCTGGGACCCCTGTGTCAAGTGGCCCATCACAAAACTGTTACACTTACCTGAGCACCACTGGCAGTCACCGCTCATGTAAAACAGAAGAATAAGTTACCATGGAGACAAAGCCAACTCTGCTTTCAGGATGTTGGATTCTCCCAGGTCAGAACAGATACCAGAAGAATCACAGGTCCTCGGAGAGACAGGCAGCTCAAAATCTGGCTCCCCTAATCTAATCTCGCTTCATTCTCATTCAACAGAAAAACGAGCATTACACATAAAGAGAATCCTATGTGACCACGGTTTACAAAATAAATCTCCATATTCATCTAAATAATGTGGAAAGTTTAACTTGCAAAGTGTTTTCTGCTTCTGCCTAGGGCTTTATTAATGGGGTGGCCATGCTGCTTGACCTATTTGCTGACATTTGCTAGAGCTCCAGGACACCGTATGGACAGCCAGATGGGTGGCTGTAATTTACTGCCACTATTCTAAGGATGAAACAAGGTAGAAACATGATTTGCATCCTTTTCCATTCTTTCTGCATACCTTTTTATTAGTGTCATTTTTAATTCAGACCTCAGAGGGGAAGATAACACCCTCCTGCCAAGGCCCAGGTGCCAACTAATCAGTACAAGAGACTACAGCTCTGACATCACAGGCCAGGCCTCTGAACATGCTCCATCTCACTCGGGGACCCCACGTCGTGATTAATAGGGTGAGTGCTAGGACCTAATGAGTGTGTCAGATCTTCCTTGTTCTCTAGGCTAATAAAATTAGCATTATGTTGAACAGAATATTTCAGTTACTTGGTAGAGAAAGATTCATTATACTTCATAGTAAACTATACCTTTCCACCTCATGGTCTTTAAATGTATTTTATAATCATCAACCTAAAAGGCTCTTATGAATAGACATTTTTGAAATGATAGAAGAAAATTTAAATATTTTTTAAATTGAATATTGATTTTTTTCTCCGACAGTGAATCCCTCTGCTATACATAAAGTAGACTTCAGAGATGCTTGTTAAAAATGGAAGATTTTAAACCCTAAGATCAGATACTCTGATACCAACAGGCTTTGAGATAAAGCGTAACGCTGCATTTTTAACAAGAGGTCCATGATTCGGAAGCTTAAAATCTGTGGAACCCACTTGAAAAAAACACTACAACTTGTAACTGTCCAAAGAAGAGTCTCAGAAAGTGTTTTGGAAGCACACGTCTTCATTAACATACCCAAATGATATTTTTAAGATACCTTTTGGTACTGGAAGAAAATGCATGCTTACTCTCGCAAAAAGGGGATATGGGAGACACACGTTGAGTTAATCGAAAATCACTATATGCAAAAAGTGGAAAACACTTATCACCTCCAGCAGCACACACAGGACAGAGAATGACTTCAGGGTCAAAGGTTTTAACTTGGTAGTACAACAGAGGGGCAGTATTTTAAGAATAATTATTGTGGGTGGCACCTGGGCTCAATGGGCAGGGTGCCAGCCCCATATACTGAGGGTGGTGGGTTCAAACCCAGGCCCCAGCCAAACTGCAACAACAATAAAAAAATAGCCGGGCATTGTGGTGAGCGCCTGTAGTCCCAGCTACTTAGGAGGCTGAGGCAAGAGAATCGCCTAAGCCCAGGAGTTGGAGGTTGCTGTGAGCTGTGACACCACAGCACTCCACCAAGGGCAATAAAGTGAGACTCTGTCTCTAAAAAAAAAAAAAGAGTAATTATCGTGTCACTGAATAAACGACCTTGGTGAATACAGCACACAAGTCACTGCATTGGGATAGAAAGATCAGTGTTCAGGCCTCTTTCTAAATATAAAGAGGAAGATGGAGAAAGAGAGCACACGGATTAAATTCTCGGCATCTCAACCACTACCTGCCATTAATAGCTGTTTGACGTGGAAAGCTATTTTATTTGTCTATTTCCTCACCTATGAAATAGAAAGAAGGTGACACTTCTTTGAAAGGTTGTTAAGAAGGGATGTCGCATCACACCTATCAAGTACTTCAAGAGGGTTCGGCTGAAAGTGCACATTAATAAATATTTGATATTATTACTAATGCTTTTTCTCCATTATGAGTGGCCATAGTATCTTTACCTATAAAATGAGAAATTACTCTAGATACATTTTATGTTTTCTTTAAAGTCTTATTTCTGAGTCCATACCTTTTTTTTTATAAAGTCAAATATCCAGTTGAAAAGTGAAAACTCACAAATTTATGTATTTCGAGTGATGACTTTCAAAAAACTACACAAGAAAATCTGATCTGTCACTGAAACTGATTTAAAAAATAGGTGACATAATAATGCCCTAATACCGGTAATTCTAAAATTTTTACCATTCAGAAGTGATTGGTACTTTGATACATTATCACTCATGACACACACTGATTTGAACAAAGAATATAACACATAGTTGTCAGGCAAACATTTACATACAAAACACGTCGTATTCAGTGAGTTTTACAGAGATAAGAAATTCTTTCAACCACAGACACGTGAGCGGGCCCACAATGTACACGGTCACACTCGCTTTTTGCAGTTTAAGCTGAAGTACATTCTGGGTTTATAAACTGTCAGCCCCTTGAGTTTCCTTCTCATTCAGAAGAAAACATTTCTGAATGTTTTCTTAGAGTTTAAGTAAAATAGTAATCTTAAAGTTAGTTTCTTACAGTTTAAGTAAAATGGTAAACTTAAAGTTAGTTACTATTTTACTTAAAGTTTACAAGTTTACTTAAACTTAGAGTTTCAGTAAAATTGTAAAAAAAAAAAAAAAAAAAAAAATACCGAAACTGCACCATAGACTTTATTCCAAACTAAGTAGAAAGGTTCTTCACTTGTCGATTTCATAATTTAGTAACTTCACAAAAAGTAAAACCTCTTCAAACAATTAAGAATCAAAATGAAGTGAATAGTTCAAGACGTTGAGTCACTAAAATCTTTCAGTTCTAATTATATTAATACTTTCAATTAGCTCTAAGTGACTACACACCATGAACAGAGGCATTCACGTCCCAAGACACTAAGTACCAATAAAGTATTGTGGCAGGGAGAAATTTTCTTAAGCTAAAATTCTATTACAAGAATCTTACCTCCTGCATACATAACCGCCAGCATAATGGATGATATCCACGCTATTTCACTGTGGGTGGCATGGAATATCTCTTGAATTTCTTTGAAGAATACTGTGACGGCTTTGGGGAAGGCGTAGGAAAATCCAATGGATATAAAAGCGGCTCCCACCACCACCCAGCCCCACCCTCCATCTGGAGGTAGGTACACAGGTGGGGTACTTGGGTTTGATGGCATTTCTGCTCCTCTTAATGAAATTCAAGCGATCTGTATAAAAAATATGAAACGAGTATAAATGTTATTTCCATGTTTGTTTGCCACTCAATACTCACTAAAGCATTTTCTAGCTAACAATACAATACGATTTTTCACAGATTTTTTTCATAGGCTTGTACTCAGAAAATTCTCAGAATATTAACCAAAAAATGATGTGAGGTATACAACTGACACCTGTGGGATGAAATTGACAGCATCTAATATTTTTATGGCAACACAAATTACTCAAAATGAATTTGAAAATTTATATCTGAAGTATCAATCATAAGACAAATGCTATCTCCATCTTAATTTGTAAGCATAAGGGAACTAGAACTGTCACATGTAAAACAGATGCAAAATGTTTACTTTAAGATTTTCTACACAAAGTTTAAAAGGACCATGCATTACATCTGATGAATTATAAAGAATTAAATGGCAGGCAAATTTTAGAATTTTGCCACTTTTAGTAATTGAGAATAACGTAAAAGCATTTCAGCCTCAGTTTGTATTTTAAACTATAATATTAGATGTGGTATGTTTCTATGAAATTAAGTTAATTTTAATGCACTTCCCAAACGGATGCTACCCATCATCTTGGAAATTATAACATTTTATGTGTTTTTCATAGCCCTGATAGTAGCTCAATCAAAAGGATTATATACTTGTTTGTTTGGGGGGTGGGGGGTGGGCTTTCCTTTTGCATATGCTTAGAAATACTTAATTGCTAGGTTCATAACAAGAGCAGCCACTCTCTTGTGGAAGGAAATGATCACATATAGCTTAATACATTTGAAAGTAAAGGAAACATGTAGGCCCCACCATCAGTGTTTCTTTGTAGACTAATGATGCTCCCTGAGCTCTTAGCTTCAGTTGCCACTGTTTCTAACATCTTGCTTATAGAATTCTCTCTCCTTCCATTTGCGGGTATTTTGAATTTAGAACGAAGAGGAACAAGAGAATCCCTCTTTGGAAAGTTAAGATAAATTTGAAACAAGTTCACTGACTTTGCCACATGTCTTTGGACAACCCCCCAGTATTTGTGACAATAGACATGCGTTGAATTTTTGCTTAATGTCCTCTCAGATAATTTTATTGATCTTCTATCCACGTATTTTTAGATTTTGAGTGAAAATATTCTCCACACTAAAATTTTATAAATTGTCAACGGTTACACACAAGGACTTTCTTTCAGAAGCCCATGTCCAAAAAATTATAAAAGTAAACTGTAAAATTGGTAGACTATTATTTTATTTCAATAGACTAAATACTAGAATGGAGAGCAGCACCATATGGTAAGTAATTATCTGGACCACCATTATTATAACTATAATTTTGTTTATTTTGGCAAATACACTTAAAGACTTCTTAACATAACGTTAGTATTTTTAAGTAGTTCAAGGATGGAAGAAATTCAGTATAAACTACAATTAACAGATAACAGCACCGGAGGTTAAAATTCTTATTTTATGAATCAGACACATCCCAGAGAGAGTTCTCATACACATTCTATTAATACTTAAATCACCATTTGTTTTGACATCATTAACTGATATTTATACTTCTAGATTTTTCCTTTTCAAGGCTGAACCAAGGGATGAATTCTTCAAGTCTTTTTGTTTCATTTTTCTTTTGAGTCAGACGGCCAGAGTGCTAGGATTCTCGGCCTGAGCCGCCAAGCTCAGCAGAAACAGCTCTTGCACATCCTTTCAAGATGATCTATTGGCCTTTTTTTTTTTTTTTTACTGCCTTCTGTTATTTCCCCTTTTTGATGATTGTACATATTTAAGGTATAAAACATGATGTTTTGATACACATATTTATGGAGAAATGATTCCTAAGGTCAATTTAACTAACAGATCCTTCTCCTGTTATAGGTACCATTGTTCTCTTTTGAGCTGAGACCACCTCAAACTTGCTCTATGAAGATTTCCAGCATGCTAGATAGTGTTATGAACCGCGGATAGCAAGCTGCACAGTGGATCACTGGATTGTTTATCCTACAAAACTAAACGTTGTACCCTTTAACCACTCTCCCTCCACATCCCCGCCTCCTTGGCCCCGGTAAGTGAAGTTCTGTTCTCTGCTCTGGTGAATGAGACTTTGGGGTCCACCTCCCCTAAGGTCACACAGCATTTGTCCTTTTCTGTTGGGTTATTCCACTTAGTGTAAAGTGCTCCATGTTCTTATCTCTTGTCACAAGAGCAGCTCCATTCTTCTACTTTTGAATTAAATGAATGACTACATTTTATTTCTTTTTGTTTGTTTTATAGCATTGATATAGTTATTTTATAAAACAGGGGTATAAAAGCTTTTTCCTGGAAAGGACCAGAAAATAAATATCTTAAGCTTTATGACTCTAGGGTCTCTTTTGCTCAATTTGGCAGTTTTATAATAAAAATAGCCACAGACAATGCTTACAAATAGAGCATGGTTGTATTCCAACAAAATTTTATTTACAAACTAGCCAGAGGGCTGCCAGTTTCAGACCCCTGTAAGAGATTATTAGAAAATGAAGGGGAAAAAATGGCATTTAACCATACCACCCTCTGTCATTGTTAATAATTTTGCATCTTTCTTTTCTTTATTTTTGTATTCATCTATTTATAATTGAATGAAACAATGTTATAATTTTACAAATTATACATATGATTATGGATACGCTTTTCATTTTTTGTTAGCTCTATGAATAATCAATTTTTTCTTTTGGCTGCACAGTTTTTGCAATGCGAAAAATACAAAAAGTGAAAATCACAACTAAAAATTACCAAATAATACCTTCAATTGCCGCCATTATTTACAGAGAAGTAGCTCTTTTTTTACCATGTTTTAAATGTGTTCTATTTACTTTGTTTGCATATTCATACATTAAAACAATTATTTTCTTTTTTAGTATTTTTACTTTAAAAGTATGTACATTAACGATTTGTGGTCTATAACGTGATGTTTTGATATATGTTTACTTTTTTAAAAGCAATTTCAAATTTTTCTTTTAGAAGAAGTTTAGGTATAAATGCTAAATTCAATTGTCATCTTATTAGAGGCTGGGTTGAAAATAATTTTTTTAAATTTTAAAATGGTATGAGGGGCTTGGCACGATAGCACAGTGGTTACTGCACTGGCCACATACACCCAGGCTAGCAGGTTCGAACCCAGCCTGCCAGCTAAACAACAACTACAACAAAAAATAGCTGGGTATTGTGTGGGCACCTGTAGTTCCAGCTACTTGGGAGCCTGAGGCAAGAGAATTGCTTAAGCCCAAGAGTTTGCAGTTCCTGTGAGCTGTGATGCCATGGTACTCTACCAAGGGCGACATAGTGAGACTCTTGTCTCAAAAAAAAAAAAGTATGAAGCAATCAAATCTTTTGATTTTTTTTCTACGATGATATAATAAAGTAAAATTACAAGTTATTCCTGACTAAGTACACACACAGAGTAGAAGGAACGTTGATCAGGTGGAAGATCAAAAAGTCCAATCACAGTCTCTTTCCTTAGTGATTTAATAGAGTATACTCAAATCAACATTTAATGTAATCTATAGGTGTAAAAAATGGATAAAAAGATCTGACTCAATAAATATTGAGTTCTTGTGCTAGGTAAGTGCTTATTATGTCCAAAATGTATTTGTTTAGTTTAGCTACCACAAAAGCCCTTTAATATATTTTTTTCTATTTTTTTTTTTTTAATGAGACAAATTCCAGAAATATTTTAAAAACCTGACCCAAGTAAGGTAATAATGCCAGGGACTGGATGTCACTCATCACTGCTAACTCTTAAAATAATATGCATTTTGTGAGAAGTAAGACTACTGGGTAATGTATTCAGGAGAAAAACAAGCAAAAACTCTTAGGCATTTTTATTATGCACTCTCTGAGTATTTAAAATATTTTATGGATCAAAACAGTCAAAGGCATCTGCTTTTCAAAACAGTAAGAAAGTAACTCAAAAAATTCTTCCCACAGGGGTACAACTATATGTCAGAAGCCTACTGAAAATGTCAAGAAAATCACAGCAGAAAGGTCACGTAAAGGGTTTTAATGACAAATAAGTAATGCACATCACGTGAATCCTGGGCAATCTGGGTCAGCAGGACAAAGATATTTCTACAAGTTAATCTTGTAGAGATGCTACAACTGCTAAAATCAAGGCAAAATACCTTGCCTGGTCAAGAATTATTGTGAAAAATATTTGTATGCCTTCAGTACATTTACAGTTTATTTTTATAATCATTTTTGATAATTTTTTTTTTTGCTTTTTTAAAATATCTTTTTTTTTAATTGTTAAATCATATCTGTGTACATTAGTGCAATCGCCTGTACCCAAGACACACCGTAGATGTGGCCCCACCCATTACCCTCCCTCCTCCAAAACCTCCCCCCTCCCTTCCCCTTCTTTGGCCCTTTGGTCTTGCTTCTTTTAACTGTCTGCTCCCCTACCCCTCCCATCATCTTAAGATTTTTCTTATAATACTGG
>CAUYPK010123234.1:0-13831 GCA_963574355.1 Loris lydekkerianus | reverse complement strand
TCTTCTTAGTCAAGTATCCCAGGAATGGAAGAAAAAATATCCAATGTATTCAGCCTTACTATGAAGCTAAATTATAGCTTTCACATGAAGGCTATAACCCAACTATACCACAAGACTATGGGGAAAGTGCCAAGGAAGGGGAAGGGAGGGGGGAGGTTTCGGTGGAGGGAGGGTAATGGGTGGGACCACATCTATGGTGCATCTTAGAATGGGTACAGGTGATTGCACTAATGTACACAGCTATGATTTAACAATAAGAAAATAAAAAAAAAATAAAAAAAAAGAAATGAACAAAGGGTGATGCCTGTGGCTCAAAAGAGTAGAGTGCTGGCCCCATATGCCGGAGGTGGCGGGTTTGAGCACAACCCCAGACAAAAACTGCAAAAAAAAAAAAAAAAAGAAAGAAAGAAAAGAAACGAACAAAATCCCCACAAATGTGAGAGGTGGTAACTGACAGAGCAGGTGCAATAGAAAAGGGTTCAACTGTGAACAAAAAAAGGCTGTTTCCCACTAAGACAAAAGGCAAGGGGGAAAGACAGCCTGGTTTACTAAGGACTTTAGTATTACATAATGGTGGGATTCATACTATGATTTAAAAAATTACTTGCTAAACTATACACTCGAAATGGTTAAAATGGTAAATTTTATGTTTTCTCTATTTTACTACAACAAAAATATATAAGTTATTTAATTACTACCTAATTTCCACATTTTAATAGCTCGCGTTTAGCTTTTTGCTCATTACTCTAAATCAGTGTTTTTCAATTTCTTTTTTATCTCATGGCACACTTGAACCTATAAACTTCTGTGGCACACTTAAATTATGTTGATCAAAAAACAAAAAGAATATACTTACCGTGCTTTGAACTTTCAAAAATAATTTAGTTAACGATCTTTAAAAATGTTTGTGGCACAGGCCACACCTATGTGTTGTACCACACTGCTTGAAAATCACTGCTCTAGATTCCACGTAAGAGCTATCCTATTTAACTTCTTGTAGCCACTGAGAAAAATGTATTCCACTATATCCATATTTTATCTAATCCTACACTGGTGAATAAACCAAAGATCTTACCATCTGAAATACATCAGAGCCTTCATCAAAATCCACCATGGCAAAAAAAATCCTGTTGGTAAATGCACTGGAGTATCGCCATGAGTTTGCCAGGATCTGGAATTCTTCATCAGCTTGCCTGGATGCAATAAGATTTGTGAAGATAATATAGAAAACAAAATTAAAAATCAATCTAGTTTATCAGCAGTAAAAGAGATCCAACCAAGCAATAGTAGTTTTTCCAATGGGGGAAATAGTAGAAAACATTGAGTAAGTCAGGCTTTGCTGACAGGGTTAAGGAAACCTTGTTTTGGCATAAAAGAAGCCTTATCCTAAGTCAGTGATTTTCAACTGGTGCGTCATGAGAGGGTCTTAGGTGTACCATGATATTTTTTAAAAGATCATTAATTAAATTATTTTCAAAAGGATTTCAAAGCAAAGAAAATATATTCTTCTTTTTATTCTTTTTTTTTTTTTTTTTTTGATCAACATAACATAAGTGTGCCATGGAAGTTTACGGTTCAAGTGTGTCACGAGATTAAAAAGGTTAAAAAAACAATGTCCTAAGTGCTGAGGATGTCACTAGAAAATAATAATCACCTGGCTCCACTTTATACTTCATGCCTGTTTCTTATCCCAAAGTTCTTTCTGTGGTCATTGGACAAATACAGCTAATAGTCTCTGCAATTTCTTTTCTTTTTTTCTTTTCTTTCTTTTTTTTTTTTTTTTGAGACAGAGTCTCAAGCTGTTGCCCTGGGTAGAGTGCTGTGGCGTCACAGCTTCACAGCAACCTCAAACTCTTGGGCTTAAGCGATTCTCTTCCCTCAGCCTTCCAAGTAGCTGGGACTACAGGTGCTGCCACAATGCCTGGCTATTTTTTTTGTTGTTGCAGTTGTCTTTGTTGTGTTAGTTGGTCTGGGCAGGTTCGAATTCACCAGCCTTAGTGTATGTGGCCAGCGCCCTACCCACTGAGCTATGGGCACCACCAGTCTCTGCAATTTCTAATTCCCTAAATTACTTCTAACAGTTCAAAGATAAGGTAGAAATATTTTGCCTAGAGGAAGCAGAAGTACAATATTAATTCATTAAAAAAAAAATGGCTCAATAGGGTGGCGCCTGTGGCTCAGTGGGCAGGGCTCTGGCCCCAAATACCAAGGATGGCCGGTTCAAACCCAGCTCCAGCAAAACTGCCACAAAAAAATAGCCACATGTTGTGGCGGGCACCTGTAGTCCCAGCCACTTGGGAGGCTGAGGCAAGGGAATCACCTAAGCCCAGGAGTTGGAGGTTGCTGTGAGCCGTGATACCACAGCACTTTACCAAGGACAATAAAGTGAGACTCTGTCTCTAAAAAAAAAAAAAAAATGCATTAATTTACACAGCTATGATTTAATAAAAAAGAAAAAGGGCCCGGCACCTGTTGCTCAGTGGTTAGGGCACCAGCCACATGCATGGGGGCTGTTCGGTTTGAACCCAGTCAGGGCCTGCTAAACAACAACAACAAATAGCCCGGTGTTGTGGCGGGTGCCTATAGTCCCAGCTACTCAGGAGGCTGTGGCAAAAGAATCACTTGAGCCCAGGAGTTTGAGGTTGCTGTCAGCCGTGACACCATGGCACTCTACCAAGGGTGATATAGTGAGACTTTGTCTCAAAAAATAATAATAATAAAATAAAAAATCTAAAGCACAAATGCTACTTCGGAAATCAAAATCAGATGACATACTAGAGTGAAAGATAAGAAGGGTTCAGGGAACTGAATTTAATTCAAACCTCAAGTCATCTGTGACTTTTCCTGTATCTCCCATATGATTTCACTTACCAAGATCTGCCAATTTTGATTTGTTATTAACATTTTTATTTAAGACAGAGTCTCATTCTGTGCCCTAGGTAGAGTTCTGTCATAGTTCATAGCAACCTCAAACTCTTGCGCTCCAGCAACCTTATTGCTTTGACCTCCCCAGTAGCTGCGACTACAGGCTCCCACCACAACACGTGGCTTGTTATCAACTTTCAACTCTTGTACTGTTTATTTATTTATTTTGGAGACAGAGAGTCTCACTCAGTCACCCTTGGTAGAGTGCTGTATTTTCACAGCTCACAGCAATCTCAAACTCTTGGGCGCAAGTGATTCTCTTCCCTCTGCCTCCCGAGTAGCTGTGACTACAGGTACCCACTACAACGCTTGGCTATTTTTTTAGAGAGGGGGTCTTCCTCTTGATCAGGCAGGTCTTGAACTCCTGAGTTCAAACAATCTACTCGCCTCAGCCCGTCAGAGTGCTAGGATTACTGGCATGAGCCTCCATGCCTGGCCTTCTGTTTATTTTCATTGCTATAATCTAAGGCAGTATTTTTCAACCTTTTATTTAATGCAAACTTGAACCTATAGTAAAACTTCCGTGGCACACCTAAATTATATCGACTAAAAAAAAAAAAGAACATACTTACTGTGCTTTGAACTTTTTTTTTAAAGCAGTGCCTCACTCTGACATCATGGGTAGAGTGCCGTGGCATCATTATAGCTCACAGCAACCTGAAACTCCTAGGCTCAAGTGATCCTCTTGCCTCACCTTCCCCAGTAGTTGGGACTATAGGCTCCTAACACAGCCCCCGGCTAATTTTTCTATTTTTAGTAGAGTCAGGATCTCACTGTTGCTCAGGCTGGTCTTAAACTCCTGAACTCAAACAATCTTCCTGCTTCTGCCTCCCAGAATGCTAGGATAACAAGCAGAAACCACCTTGCCTGGCCTTGTGCTTTGAACTTCTTTCGAAAATAATTTCATTAAAGATCTTTAAAGACTTTTGCGGCATACCTAATATTTTCTCATGGTACAGCAGTGTGCCACTGCACACCAGTTGAAAATCACTGATTTAAGGTAAGATTCTTTTTTTTTTTTTTTTTTTTTTTTTTGCAGTTTTTGGCCGGGGCTGGGTTTGAACCTGCCATCTCCAGCGTATGGGGCCAGAGCCCTACTCCTTTGAGCCACAGGTGCTGCCCTAAAGTAAGATATCTACCAGTAGGATATTAAAATACTGACTCTAGTTTCTCCTCCTCCAATCCTTCTTATACTGCAATAAACATCAGTCTTCCTAAATTACAACTTTCCTAAAATCTCTCCTCTTCTCAGAAATAATTACTGTTTTTCTATTACCTTCAGAATATATTCTCTAAGTCTTTCAATGGTTATTCATTTTTTTGTAGAGATATGCTCTTGCTATTTGCATAGGCTCAAGTGCACTGGCTATTGACAGACTCAATCACAGCACACTGTAGCCTTGACCTCCCGGCCTCAAAGGATCTTCCTACTTCATCCTCTTGAGCTGCTGGGACTACAGGTATGTGCCACTGCACTGGCTTTACTCGTTATTCAAGGTTCTTTATCACCTAGCTCCATAAATGCATCTAGTTTTATCTAGCCTTATTACTAATCAATATCAAATACTATCCCTTAATCCCAGCATATGATTTACTCCTCTTTCTACACCCTTTGGCAAATAATTGCTTCTAACTGGATATCCTACTTCTATCTAAATTTGATAACTGTGTAGCTCTAGTAAAATCCTATCTCCTCCATTAGGCCAACTCTAACCTCACCTACTATCTGTCCTTCCTGAAATTCTATAGTATTTATTATGTATACAATTCATCTCTTATTTATTCTCAAATCAATTTATATTACCGGCTATATTTCCATGTGTGTAATTTATTTCCCTAACCAGATTTTAAGTGTAGGGTGCCCTTTTTACACTTCTCAATTCAACAGCACCAGAAATATAGTATTATTCACATTGCTATTGCTTAATTTTTATTTGTTGAATGAGTTTTAAAAATGTGAGTCAATTTTAAACTTGGTCTCACAGAAAGTAAGATACCAGTAAAAACTTAGGTAAGAATTCCATTAATTTGCATCTAACTGAATTATGAAAGAGTGTATGTGTGTTCTATGCCATTTTTGTATACTCTCCCTCTCTCTCTCTCTCTTTTTTATTTTTTTTTTTTTTTGAGACATACTCTCACTTTGTTGCCCCCTGGTAGAGTGCCATGGCATCATAGCTCACAGCAACCTGTTAACTCTTGGGCTCAAGCGATTTTCTTGCCTCAACCGCCTGAGTAGCTGTGACTACAGGTGCCCACCATAACACCCAGCTATTTCTTTAGAGATGGGGTCTTGCTCTAGCTCAGGCTGGTCTGGAACTTGTGAGCTCAGACAATCCGCCCACCTTGGCCTCCCAAAGTGCTGTGATTACAAGTATGAGCCACCACACCTGGCTTAAAATTCTAGATTTTAAGTTTATTTGTAATTAAAACTTACTATTCTGTTTCCTTCTTTTATTTAATTTTACCGTATATACTCGAGTATAAGCCGAGTTTTTTCGGCACAAAATTTATGCCGAAAAACCCGATCTCGGCACAAATTTTGTGCCCAAAAAACTCGGCTTATACTCGAGTATATACGGTAATTTATATTTAGCATATACCCCTTAAAATAAGCACTATGGAACCCAATAACTTGACTATCCCTTACCTCTAGGAAGAAAATCCTGAAAGAAAAGTTATCAAGCCAGACATGGTGGCTCACGCCTATAATCTTAGCACTCTGGGAGACCAAGGTGGGTAGACTGCCTGAGCTCACCAGTTTGAGACCAGCCTGAGCCAGAACGAGACCCTATCTCTAAAAATAGCCGGGCATTGTGGCAGGTGCTTATATTCCCAGCTACTTGGGAGGCTGAGGCAAGAGAATTGCTAAGCCCAAGAGTTTGAGGTTGCTGTGAGCTTGATGCCATACACTCTACTGAGGGTGACAAAGTAAGACTCTGTCTCAAAAATAATAATAATAATTTATTTTTGGCCTTGAGCGAGATGGCTCACACCTGTAATCCTAGCACTCTGGGAGGCCAAGGCTGGTGAATTGTTTGAGATCAGATACTTAGGAGGCTAAGGCAAGAGAATCATTTGAGGCTACAAGTTTATGGGTGTGGTGGTATATGCCTGTAATCTACCACTTTGGGAGGCTGAGGCAGGTGGATTGCCTAAGGTCAGGAGTTTGAGACCAGCCTGAGCAAGAGCAAGACTCTGTCTTTAAAAATACTTGGGAGGCTGAAGCAAGAGAATCACTTGAGCCAAAGAGTTTGAGGTTGCTGTGAGCTATGACCACCATAGCACTCTACCAAGGGTGACAAAGTGAGATTCTGTCTCAAAAACAAAATCAATTTATTTTTAACAGAGAAATAATTGTATATATTTGTGGAACACAATGATGTTTTGACAGATGTATATACTAGGGAATGAATAAATCAAGAATTAAGATAGTCATCATATCACCTACTTTTTTTTTGTTGAGAACATTTCAAATCTATCTTTATTTTATTTATTTATTTTTTTGGAGACAGAGTCTTACTACATCACCCTCGGTAGAGTACTGTGGTATCACAGCTCACAGCAACCTCAGACTCTTGGGCTTAAGCGATTCTCTTGCCTCAGCCTCCCAAGTAGCTGGGACTACAGGTGCCTGCCACAATGCCCAGCTATTTTTTTGTTGCTGTTGTTGTACTTCTCGTTGTTTAGCAGGCCTGGGCTGGGTTCAAACCTGATAACCCCAGTGTATGTGGCTGGCACCCTAACCACTGAGGTACAGGTGCTGAGCCCAAAATCTATCTTTAGTAATTTCAAATTTTATAATACATTATTGTTAACTGTGGTCACCATGCTGTGCAATGTATGACCATCACTTATTCCTCCCATCTAACTGAAACTTTGTGCCTTTTGATCAGTATCTCTCCTTTCCCCATTCTTTCCCACAAGCTTCTGATAACCATTCCATTCTTTGCTTCTATGAGTTTGACTTATTTAGACTCCACATCAGATGACATACACCTTTTTTTTTTTTTTTAATGTCCTGTTCTCTCCTATTCCAAACTTAGATGAAGCCACCATTATTGCATTAATAAATATCTTAAGCTTTGGGTAGACCAGTTAAAAATTAATAGCCTGTTTCTTTTCAAAATAGGAGAATATTTGTTACCTTTACCTTCTGAGATTATTGTGATAAAACAAGAGTATAAAGTTGAAAACACTTATAAATTATAAAACACAACATCAATGTTATCAGCAAACATTGATGGCTACTACAGTAATTTATCTATGTTCTCTCCTACCTCGATAATACAGACAACTAAGAATTGACTATAAAAAAAGAACAATAGTATTATATGTTACTACAGACTTCTTAAGTAAGGTAAACGCATTAATTATTTATGTATCCACTGAAGTTGTTTGGTTCTTCTGGGTTTAATAAATGGCTAACATCTTACAAGTTACTTAATTTTAAAGTGTAGTTAAAAGTTCATACTTGCAAACGACACACTGTCTATGAAGTTGTAGAGCAGTGAACATGACAATCATGGAGTAATTTCTTGGTGGGGCCTTAACAAGGCGACGGAACTTGTCTCCATTCATTCTTATTACAGGCCTTTTACTGGTCCAGTCCATCAGTTGACTAACCTTTTCAGATAACACCATCTAAAAAAGACAAAGTGAGCATGCTGTTAAAATACTCAACTTGGCATTAAAAGTTCTTTTAAGCTGGGCACAGTGGCACATGCCTGTAGTCTCAGCTATTCAGGAGACTGAGGTTGGAGAATCATGTGAGCCCAGGAATTTGAGATCAGCAAAGGTCTGTAAAAAATTAGAAAAAAAAACTTTTATTTTGACACAGAATCTCACTTTGTCACCCTCAGTAGAGTGCCATGGTGTCGCAGCTCACAGCAACCTCAAACTGTTGGGCTTAAGTGGTTCTTTTGCCTCAGTCTCCCATGTAGCTGGGATTACAGGTACTCAACACAATGCCCAGCTATTTCTAGAGACAGGTCTCACTCTGGCTCAGGATGATCTCTAATTTGTGAGCTCAGGCAATCCACTGCTTTGGCCTCCCAGAGTGCCAGGATTACAGGTGTGAGCCACAAGGCCATCCAAAAACAATTGTTTTTGAGACATAGTCTCACTCTATTGCTCTAGGCTACAGTGCCACAGCACCAGCCTAGCTCACAGAAACCTCAAACACCTGGACTCAAGCAGTCTTCCTGCCTTAGCATCCGCCTCCAGAGTAGCTAGGACAATAGGTGCCTAAAAATATTTTTAATTAAAAAATTGAAGTTCCAGGCTTGGCGCCTAGAGTTCAGTGAGTAGGGCACTGGCCACATACACTGAAGCTGGCCCGTTCGAGCCTGGCCCCATGCCTGCTAAACAACAACAACTGCAACCAAAAAACAGCTGGGCTTGGGCAGCGCCTGTGGCTCAGTGAGAAAGGTGCCAGCCTCATATACTGAGGGTGGCAGGTTCGAACCCGGCCCCAGCCAAACTGCAACAAAAAAATACCCGAGCATTGTGGTGGGTACTTGTAGTCCCATCTACTCAGGAGGCTGAGGCAAGAGAATCTCCTAAGCCCAAAAGCTGGAGGTTGCTGTGAGCTGTGATGCCACAGTACTCTACTGAGGGCAACAAGGTGAGACTCTGTCTCTAAAAAAAAAAAAAAAATAGTTGGGCATGGTGGCGGGCACCTGTAGTCCCATCTACTCGGGAGGCTGAGGTAAGAGAATTGCTTAAGCCCACACCACAGCACTCTATTGAGAGTGGAAAGTGAGACTCTGTCTCAAAAAAAAAAAAAGTTGGGCAGCACCTGTGGCTCAGTTAGTAAGGTGCCAGCCCTATATACCAAGGGTGGCAGGTTTGCACCTGGCTCCAGCCAAACTGCAACAAAAAAATAGCCGGGCATTATGGCAGGCACCTGTAGTCCCAGCTACTCGTGAGGCTGAGGCAAAAGAATTGCTTAAGTCCAGGAGTTGGAGGTTTCTGTGAGCTGTGACAGCACGGCACTCTGCCAAGGGCAATAAAGTGAGACTCTGTCTCTAAAAAAAAAAAAAAAAAAAAAAAAAAATTAAAATTTAAATGTATGTATGTTGGCTAAACCCTGTACTCCAAGCCCTCTGGGAGCTCTTCTGGAGGCCAGGAGTTCCAGACTAGTCTGGGCAACACAGCAAGACACTGTCTTTATCATTATTAAAAGATTATTAAAAAAAAATGTTTATTTAATTAAGTAACTTTCTTAAAACCAAGACAGGCAAGCACAAATACACATAAAATGAAGTGAGAGATCTAAAAACATAATCTGGTAGGCATAGCGCCTATAGCTCAAGCAGCTAAGGCACCAGGCACATACACCAGAGCTGGCAGGTTCGAATCCAGCCTGGGACTGCCAAACAATAATGACAACTACAACCAGAAATTGGTAAGGCATGGTGGTGGTGTCTGTGGTCCCAGCTACTTGGGAGGCTGAGGCAAGAGAATTGCTTAAACCCAGGAGTTGGAGGTTGCTGTGAGCTGTGATGCCATGGTACTCTATCCAGGGTGACTACTTGAGGTTCTGTCTCAAAAAACAAACAAACAAACAAACAAACAAACAAACAAACAAAAAAACCAATCTGGTAGTTGGGGTAGATGATAATTATTCTTAAAATACATTATTTCATAATACTTAATCAGACATCATACTTTAGATGTGAATTACTTATTTACTAAAAATAAAGTAAGAGAAAATCACAAAATATTTCATTTGCCAAAGATTCCAAAGGATATTGAATTACACGAACTAGAAAATTTTTACCTGTCTTACAAAAAGCACAAAGAAAATCTTGAAAGCGAAAAGTAAAGAGGGAGGAATCACTCTACCCAATTAGTACATAGCTATAGTAACCAAGACAGTGTGGTACTGATGAAGGGATAGATGCATAAATAGATAAACAACCCAGAAATAATAGACCCACAGAAGTATAGCTAAATGATTTTGCCCAAAGGTGCAAAAGCAACTAACTCAGTGGAGGAAGAGAAGCCTTTTCAACAATTGGTGCAGATGCAATTGATCATGCATAGCCCAAAATATGAAACTTTAACTAAACTCCACACTTTATATAAGAATTAACTCAACATGGAGTTAATTACAAAACTTTAAGGGAAGAAAAAGAGGATAAAATATTGAGACATCAGGGGTAGTCAGAGTTTTCAGACCTGACACCAAAAGCAACATCTATAAGAAGAAAAAAAAAAAAAAAGGAGAAATTGGACCAAATCAAAATTAAAAACTTTTACTCTGTGAAAGACCCTATTAAAAAGATGAAAAGACGGGCGGCACCTGTGGCTCAGTGGGTAGGGCACCAGCCCCATATACGGAAGGTACAGGTTCAAGCCCGGCCCCGGCCAAACGGCAACAAAAAAATAGCCGGGCATTGTGACAGGTGCCTGTAGTCCCAGCTACTGAGGAGGCTGAGGCAAGAGAATTGCCTAAGCCCAGGAGTTGAAGGTTGCTGTGAGCTGTGTGATGCCATGACACTCTACGGAAGGCAATAAAGTGAGACTCTGTCTCGACAAAAAAAAAAGAAAAAAAAAGATGAAAAGACCAACTACAGAGTAGGTGAAAATATTTTCAAACCACATATCTGATGAAGGATTGGTAGCAAGAAAGTGTGTGTTGACTCGGCACCCGTAGATCAGTGGTTAGGGTGCCAGACACATACGCGGAGGCTGGCGGGTTTGAATCTACCCTGGGCCTGCTAAACAACAATGACAACTGCAACAAAAAAATAGCCAGCACCATGGACTATTATGTAGCCTTAAAGAAAGATGGAGACTTTACCTCTTTCATGTTTACATGGATGGAGCTGGAACATATTCTTCTTATTAAAGTATCTCAAGAATGGAAGAAAAAGTATCCAATGTATTCAGCCCTACTATGAAACTAATTTATGGCTTTCACATGAAAGCTATAACCCAGTTATACCCTAAGAATAGGGGGACGGGGGAGTGGGGGGTGAGGGAGGGAGGTGGATGGGCGGAAGGAGGGTGATTGGTGGGATTACACCTCCAGTGCATCTTACAAGGGTACATGTGAAACTTAGTAAATGTAGAATATAAATGTCTTAACACAATAACTAAGAAAATGCCAGGAAGGCTATGTTAACCAGTGTGATGAAAATGTTTCAAACGGTCTCTAAAACCAGTGTATGGTGCCCCATGATCGCATTAATGTACACAGCTATGATTTAATAATAATGATAAAAAGACAGCTATAACCCAATTATAACCTAAGAATATGGGGAAGGGGGAGAGGGAGGGGAGGGGAGGGAGAGGATGGGTGGAGAGAGGGTGATTGGTGGAATCACACCTATGGTGCATCTTACAAGGGTACATGTGATTCTTACTAAATGTAGAATGTAAATGCCTCAACACAATAACTAAGAACATGTCAGGAAGGCTATGTTAACCAGTGTATGGTGCCCCATGACTGCATTAATGTACACAGCTACGATTTGATAATAAATAAATAAAAATAGCCTGGCATTGTGGCAGACACCTGTAGTCCCAGTTACTTGAGAGGCTGCAGCAAGAGAATCGCTTAAACCCATGAGTTTGAGGTTGCTGTGAGCTGTGACACCATGACACTCTATCAGGGGTGACATAGTGAGACTCTATCTCAAACAAACAAAAAAAAAAAAAAGAGAGAAAGAGTGTATATGTGTGCATATATATATATATACATATATATATATTAGAGATACAGTCTGGCTCTGTATGTCACCCAGGCTTCGGTGTGGTAAGTGATTATAGCTCACTATAACTTCAGATGCCTGGCCTCAAGTGATCCTCCTGATTCAGCCTCCCAAAGTGCTGGGATTACAGACATGAGCCACTATGGCTGACCTTAGAATATATTTTATACAACTATCAGAACTCGACAGTAAAGGCAAGGCATGGTGGCTCATGCCTGTAATCCTAACACTCTGGGAGGCTAAAGCAGATGGAATGTCTGAGTCAGGAGTTGGAGACCAGCTCAAGCAAGAGTGAGACTCTATCTCTACTAAAAATAGAAAAATTAGCCAGTCGCTGTGGCAGGCACCTATAGTCCCAGCTACTTGAACAAGGTCAAAAGCCATGAAGAAACATTTCATCAAAGAACTACAGATGGCAAATTAATACACAAAAACATGTTTGACATCATTAGCCAGTATGAAAATGCAAATTAAGAGTGCTATGGGATACTACTACACATGTATTACTAAAATAAAATACAGTGACAATACCAAATACTGATAAAAAGGTGGACAAACTGGATTTCTTATACAATACTGGTGGGAATGTACAATGGCAGGGGAGTCCAACCTGTGGCCTACAGGATGCATACATCCCAGGATGGCTATGAATGCAGCCCAACACAAAATTGGAAATTTCCTTAAAACATTGAGATTTGGGGGAGTTTATTTTAGTGGAATTCAATTGTGTGGTTCTCAAGTGTGAACTGTGTAGATGACAACACTGTGTGGTAATATCATGTAAAATAAATATATATACGTTCTTGCTATCTGTATGCATATATGGCTTCAGTTTTATGGCTTATGTGGAGGCTTCCAGCATGTTATCTTCCAAGTGCAGTCAAATTGACACCATAAGATGTGCTTGCGGTGACTTAATGAAAATGAAGCAGCAATTATTAATAATATTTCAATGGCTGTGTCCGATGGCTCATGCCTGTAATCCTACCACTCTGGGAGGCTGAGGCAGGTGGATTGCTTGAGCACACCAGTTCAAGAACAGTCAGAGAAAAAGCGAGATCTCCTCTCTACTAAAAACAGAAAAACTGAGGCAAGATGATCACTTGAGCCCAAAAGTTGGAGATTGCTGTGCCATGGCACTCTGCATAGGGTGACAGCTTGAGACTTTGTCTTAAAAGAAAAATAAAATTCAACCTACCATTGTAACTGTTCTAATGGTATTTAGAAGTCAGGTAAGCATTCTTATTTGATTATTAAGGGTGCTTCCAAACCTCAGTGGCACCTCACACATCACCTGCCATATTTTACAATAGGCATCAGCAGCCACAATGTGGAAGGGCTCAAACCTTACTCTCTATTTTACTGTCTATTAATTTTCATAATAAAAGTAAATATGACTCTTGGGCTCAAGTGATCCTCTTGTCTCAGCCTCTAGAGTAGCTGGTACTATAGGCACCCACAATGACTGGCTCTTTATAGAAGCAGGGGTCTCACTCTTGCTCAGGCTGTTCTGCAAACTCCTGAGCTCAGGCAATGAATCCACCTGCTTTGGCTTCCAGAGTGTTAGGATTACAGGAGTGAGCCATCACACCTGGCCTTAGATGACAACTTTTTTGTTGAGGCAAATAGTTAGACAACTTGCTTAATTTGTAGGTAATTTGTGTAAATTTTCAAAGAATTTAATTTGAAAAGGCATTATATGCAAAAAACACGTTGCCAAATTTCATGCGTATAAGGTATTGTGTCTTAAGGACAAAATAACAGAACTAAAAAAAGTCTACTCTTCTCAACAAAAAAAAATTTTTTAAAAAGTAACATCAACCCAATCCTATATCACAAAAGTAAACTCACTCAGAGACTTCAGATCAAACTCCAACTTCCACACTGGCGAAAGGATTAAAAATGTCCACTGGTCTTTTGAAAAACTCGATACCCAAAATTTCACCAGACTTATCAATATTCTTCATTAATGTGAACGGCTTAAACTGTCCTCTAAAGAGGCATAGGTTAGCTGACTGGATACAAAAGCTCAGGCCAGATAATTGTTGCATACAAGAGTCACATCTTAACTTAAAAGACAAATACAGACTCAGGGTGAAAGGATGGTCATCCATATTTCAGGCAAATGGTAATGAGAAAAAAGCAGGTGTTACAATTTTATTTGCAGATACAATAGGCTTTGC
>CAUYPK010123232.1:0-49690 GCA_963574355.1 Loris lydekkerianus | reverse complement strand
CACCATGGAATATTATGCAGCCTTAAAGAAAGATGGAGACTTTACCTCTTTCATGTTTACATGGATGGAGCTGGAACATATTCTTCTTAGTAAAGTATCTCAAGAATGGAAGAAAAATTATTCAATGTACTCAGCCCTACTATGAAACTAATTTATGGCTTTCACATGAAAGCTATAACCCAGTTATAACCTAAGAATAGGTGGAAGGGGGAAAGGGAGCTGAGGGAGGGAGTAGGTGGGCAGAAGGAGGGTGATTGGTGGGATTACACCTGCGGTGCATCTTACAAGGGTACATGTGAAACTTAGTAAATGTAGAATGTAAATGTCTTAACGCAATAACTTAAAAAATGCCAGGAAGGCTATGTTGACCAGTGTGATGAAAATGAGTCAAATGGTCTGTAAAACGAGGGAATGGTGCCCCATGATTGCATGAATGTACACAGCTATGATTTAATTAAAAAAAAAAAAAAGTTCATCTCGGGTACTAACATTTTTTGACAATAGTTGGAGCAAATTTGATAAAAGGCACATAATGGATTATGTATTGCTGACAAAAAGGAGGCATGCATGATAAGGATTGGAGAATAATGCTAAGCATGTATGACAATAAAGGGATTTTTTTTTAGAAGTGAGAAAAAAGAGATTTTTCTTAAAAATAAAACCCTCCATTTATAGACAAGTGTTTCATCATTAAACTAATTTCTCTGTTTGATTAGAATCTGAGATGGGTTTTCATGCCTGAGAAACTTCCATGGAAGATACACTGTTTGCAACTTCAAATTTATGGTTTGGCAACATGAGTGCAGAATAAAGCCCAAGGCTTCCAAGGTGAAACCAGTTTTATATACATATATAGCTATATACTGATAAATATATAGACATTTTGCTCCCTATGAAAAAAATACTGAATCAAATGCTAAGAGTTAAAAATAAAACTATGGGGAAGACCAGGGAGCAATGGGAATTCATGTGTACTTGGGTTTCAAAGTCTTGAATCTTCATAGGACTGGTCTGTGTTATATGTGTAATGAGCATTAAAAGGTAGATTCTGAAATCTCCTTCTCCCTCTCTCACTCAGAAAGAGATTTCTTAAAGTCTGTTTAGAAAAAAATTGAGATTATTATTTTAAATTCTTTTATTGCTAGTATCTATGCCAAATTATATACGACCAGGAGACAAATGAATGTCTCTGGTTTAGATTCTTAGAAAGTAACCTAAAGCACATTGGTGTTTTCTCTGTGTGCACATGGGGAGCAGACATGTGGAGGAGAAAGCCAACAGGTGCCATTTTATAGACAAAGCACAGGTCCAGGAAGCATTTGAACTAGGTCTATTAACTAACCATCCTTGACTTTCTTTCTCCTTCATTGTGAGCTGACATTCCAGAGAGCTTTCTATCTAATCAGATGAAGATTTCAAAGTGTTTTTATATTAAACATCTGAGAGGAAAAACCCTGTAATAGAATCACTTTACTTCATGAGCAGGGAAAACCATGTTAATTCATTATAATTTGAGACTAATTATGTGCAGATGACATGGAATAGCAGTAATTATTTTAGATCCAAATCACAGTGTCTTCAAGCTATAAGACAGGCAGAGAGAACATAATGTACACTCAGATGTCTAACTGGCTCATTCAGGCAGTGAGAACTCCTCTCAGACCACTTTTCAGTATCTAAAGGTTTTGATATTCTTGGATTAAAGTGTAGTGGGAGGCGCACAGTAGGGGAACAATAGACTCTCTTCATCTCTCCCCCCACCAAAACTACTGGTTCCATGTTTCTGCATCTTGTCATTTCTTTTCTTCATTTGTTCTTTAATCTCACTTTGAAAATGCTTGCATCTTCAAATTTATGGGGTTTTAGTCAGTAATTTTCTGGGGAATATTACAAATAAGTATATTTCAAATTTAGTGATGCAATCTGATTAATCTCAGAACCAACGTGTCACTTGGGGGAGAACAAGCAGAACAACAGCACAGGACAAGGGAAAAGCAAGTGTTAATGAAATGGGAGAGCTTGGGTAGAACTTTGAATATTGCATCTGCTTACATAGTAGCTGGGAGGACACTCTGAAGTCCCCAGGAGCCAAATATTCAGCAAGATAATAAAAGATGGCACAAGGTAGGAGAGGGAAAGTAAGTTCATTTGTCCTAGACCTGTAGGCAAAGCAGCTTCTTTCCATTGGGACACTGCCCCTGATCAATATTGGCCTGTTATTGAGGCCAATTACTACACACAAGGTGAGCGTATGCTTCAGGCCTGATCAGTTTTATGATATCCCATTATTTCTCACCATAGTGAGTGTTCCAGGGGCTGAATGCATGACATAAGCAGGAAGAGCCTTTTTATAGATTTAATATACAGACACTGAGAAATAGGTCCCTTTTCCTTTTGGATAATAAGCTACACAGAATTAGTCTGGGGCTTGGATGATCTAGCTTGGATGTGGCCAACAGCGACTTTCTTCTGGGGAAGAAGATATGGACCATATCAGAATAAAACAAATAAGTAAAAAAGAATCTGACTGAAAAAAACAGTTGTTGGTAAAGACCTGAGTACAATCTTAGAGCCCCTGAATCTGCCCTTCTTGAAGTCAGTTTGACATTTGATTTCTTGGTTGCATGAAGCAATCTCTTTCTCCCCCAATGACTTCACTTTTTTTTTAAAGGGTACTAGTATGAGTTTGTCTTTTGTTACACAAAACTAGAAGATTTTTAGCTAATATCACATGGAAAGGCAAAACTATTTTTTTTCCAATTGCATAGTCAAAAATTCAGAAGATGGTAAAGAACTATTAATTAAATGGGTAAATTAGCTTCATATCTACTCACAGGGACTAACCTGACTATTGCCAAGGCTGGAAACATGAGCAGTAAATATATTTAATAAAACTAAATGCACTTGAAAGTAACTCAATAATAATAACAACAAGAACAGGTATCATTAAAACAACTATGTGTATTCATTTACCTAGGGTTTAGATCAGGGAATAAATGTATTTCATAATGGGCCAGATAGTAAACATCTTTGACTTTTTTGGCCAAATCATTTTTATTGCAAGTAATCAAACCTGCTCTTATAGTGTGAAATCAACCATAGAGAATAATTTTTTTAAAAAAGCATAACCTTGTTTCAATAAAACTTTATTTACAAAAACAGAGGGTAAACAAATTTGGCCCATGGGCTTTAGTTTGCCAACCCCTGTCCAGAAAAATAAGCTTCAGTTTTTCTCAATTCACTCTCCCATGAATCACTGGGAGAGGTACACTATGCTTGGTGACATATTTAGCCCTTAAAGGATTCAGAACTGTGTGCAAGAAAGTTCCTGTCCTTGCAGAGTTTGTAATATAGTAGGAAGATAAAAACAGTGCCTAAATTATCATTCAAATCAAATATCAAGTATCTTAAAAATAGATACAAGAAAATTTATATGGAAACCTAGAAGTGAAGATTAAGTCTACTGAGAGAATTCCCTACTCCAGCGCCCACCTTGTTCTGAAAGGCTATTATTTACACAGGATGGCATTTAATCTCATGCCATTCTACATTTCTATATACTAACAGGAGAAAAAACATAATGATTCTGCCCTTTTTTTCTCTCCTTGCCTTGAAAGGTAAATTCTTTTTTTGAGGGGAGGGGAGTGTTAGGAAAAGGCAAAAGGTTTTTATCTTTTTATTTCAAAATATTTTTTAATGTGAAGATAACTTTATTTTTCAAATGTTACTGAGGAAAACCTTTATACCCTTAATTGGGCTGCAGGTTTTATAGGCCTAGAAAGGAGCAGTGACTGAGGAACCCTGGGGCAATTGAAGCAACACCAAAAATACTTTACTGGAATCTGGTCAAACTAAAAAACTTCTGCATAGCCAAGAGCACAGTAAGTAAAGCAAACAGATAACCTTCAGAATGGGAGAAGATTTTTGCAGGTTATGCTTCAGTCAAAGGTCTGATAACTAGAGAACTCAAACTAATCAATAAGAAACAAACAAATAACCCTATTTCTATGTGGGCAAGGGACTTGAACAGAAACTTCTCTGAAGGAGATAGGTGCACGGCCTACAAACACATGAAAAAATGCTCATCATTTTTAATCATCAGAGAAATGCAAATCAAAACCACTTTGAAGTATCATCTCACTCCAGTAAGATTAGCTCACATAACAAAAATCCCAAAACTACAGATATTGGTGTGGATGCAAAGAGAAGGGAACATTTCTACATTGCTGGTGGGAATGCAAGCTAATATGGTCTTTTTGGAAAGAAGTTTGGAGAGTACTCAAGGAACTAAAAGTAGACTACTGTTTGATCTTGCAATTCCTCTACTAGCTATATACCCTGATGATCAAAAATTTTTTTACAACAAAGAAATTTGCATCAGAATGTTTATTGCAGCCCAATTCATAATAGCCAAGACATGGAAACAGCCCAAGTGCCCAATAACCCATGAATCAATTAACAAATTGTGGTATATGTATACCATGGAATACTATGCAGCCATTAAAAAGATGGAGACTTCACATCTTTTATGTTTACCTGGATGGAGCTGGAACATATTCTTAGGAAAGTATCTCAAGATTAGAAAAAAAGTATCCAATGTACTCAATACTACTATGAAATCAATATATAATCACCTACACATTCATACAAATGGTAAAACAAAACTGTAGTCCAGAAAATATGGGGGTAGAGGAGAGAGAGGGTAGAGGAGAGGGGAGGCTGGGAGGAGGGAGAGTATTTGGGAGGACCTCATCGAATGTGCATAATGCAATGGTACATTTCAAAACTATTAAGAAAAGAGTATAATTGTCTTACCATAACAAATGAGTGAGGTGATGGATGTGTTAATCAGCTTGATGCAAGCATTTTACATTGTATATCAAATCAGTACACTGAACCCCATAACTGTATCAATGTACCCAGTTATGATTTAATAACAAATTGAAAAAAACTAAAAATAAAAAAAGAATTTAGGACAAGATTCAATCATTTATTATTCATTTGGGGGTCTTTTTCATTTTATTTCAGAACATTCTCCTGGTGGTGTCTTAAGTGAATTTTTTTCCTGATCCCGTCATTTACAGATCCATACAATCCTCAGTGAAGTAGCCACATCTTAAGCAGGGAGCTATGGGGTTTACTGTCCTTAAAGGAAGTTCTTCTGGTCCTCAGTTACTGCTTCTTTCTAGGCCTGTAATACCTATTACAAAATATTTAATGAAGGAGGTATAAGTGGTTTGTTACATGTGTGTCTTGTATGATGCTTAAGTCAGCTTTTGGTGTGTCCAACACCAGAAGAGTATTCATTATAAGTAATGGGTAAGTTTTGATCCCACATCAACCCTCCTGCCCTCACCCTTTCTTGGTTTTCCATGTCCTTTATATGTCTGTATTCATATGTACCCAACAATTCCCTTCCACTTATTAGTCACGATGTCTAGTTTCCATTCCTGAGATCTTCAGTTGGATTAATGGGCTTTGGTTTCATTGATGTTGCTGCAAATGACATTATTTCATTCCTTTTTATGGCTGAGTAGTACTCCATGGTGTATGTACATGGTCTGAACAGTTAAGTTCGTGGACTCATCCTAGAAAAAGTGCTACATACCTCATTGCTGACTATCACTACAGTCACCTTTGAAGTACTTCCCTTGGCCATCTGGTGACCATAGTGATATTCAGCAGTGAGGTATAGAATGAGTTCATAAACTTAATTATCAGACCTCATTTTATGATAGCTCCCATGGTCATTCCAGAAAAAGAGTTCCAAAATTGCTTTGAAGGATGCATTAGATATTGGCATTGGTGTGCAGCCAATGGGAGTAACTTGTAAGTGACTATAGCAATGTTCAGCAATGAGTTATGTAGCACTTTTTCTAGGATGAGTTGGTAAACTTGGTTGTCCAACCTTGTATTTATGCATGTGTTTGTGTGTATATATACACATATCTATATATACACACATTATATATACACACACATATATATACACACATACTGTATTCCATGGTGTACATATATTGTGTGTATACATATATCTCCCACCTTTTCCTTTTTTAAAAAAAATATCAAGGGGGTACAAATGTTTTTGCTACATGAATAGCTTTTATAATGATTAAATTGGGGCTATTAATGTGCCAACACCCAAATAGTGTTCATTTACCTGATAGATAGGTTTTAACTTGTTCCCCACCACCCCATTCTTGATTTCAATGACTTTTCCTTGGTTAGAGAGTGCATGTGGTGTTTGTTTTTTCATTTTTTTAAAAAAAATTCACAATATTACAGAGACATAAAATTTGGGTTACATAGATGGCCGTTGTACAGCTTGAATCAAAGTTATGAGCACCCAGATAGTGTGCATTGTACCCATTAGGTATGATTTCACCCATCTCCTCCTCCCCCCTTACCTCTTTGACTTCTGTTGAATTTTATTTACATCTGTGCACGAGTGCTATTGGTAAGTTCTAATTTAATAGTGAGTACGTGTGGTGTTTGTTTTTCCATTCTTGCTATACTTTACTTAGAAGAATAGTCTGTAGTTTCACTCAGATTGTTGCAAAAGGTATTAATTCATTTTCTAGAATAAAACGTTAGAAAAACGCTTCTAGACATTGGCCTAGGCAAGGAATTTATGAAGAAGACTTTAAGGACAATCACAGAAACATCAAGAATAAATAAACGAGACTTGATTAAATTAAAATATGCATACGATGAAGTGTTATTCCATTGTTGAGCTACTTTGCTTAGAATGATAGTCTCCAGTTCTATCCAGATTGTTGCAAAGGGCATTAATTCATTTCTTTTTATGACTGAGTGGTATTCCAGAGTATATATATACCACATTTGTTAATCCACTCATGAATGGATTAGATTCCACACTTAGATTCCACATCTTTGTTGTTGTGAATTGTCCTGTGATAAACATTTGAGTGCAGATGTCTTCTTGATAAAAATTATTTCTTTTCCTTTGGGTATCTACCCAGCAGTGGGATTATTGCATTGAATGGCCTACCTTTAGTTCTTTGAGGAATCTCCATACTATCTTCCATGGAGGTTATATAATACTAATTTGCAGTCCCACCAACAGTGTATAAATGTTCTTTCTCTCTGTATCCATGCCAGCACCTATTGGCTTTCAACTTTTTAATAATGGTCATCCTGATAGAGGTAAGGTGGTAAGTCATTACAGTCTTAATCTGCATTTCCCTGATGCTTAGTGATGTTGAGCATTGTTTTTATTATCTATTGGCTATTTGCCTATCTTCTTTTGGAAAACTTCTGTTCATGTTTTTTTGCCCACTTTTTGATGGGTTGTTTGTTTGAGTTCTTTGTAGATTCTTTGTCCTGCTCAGCTCTAGGGAACTTTCTCTGTTGATCTGAATTTAATGGTGGAAATGTGGAATTAAAGGCAGATGAAACGGCTGGTGGCAAAAAGCTCTACAAAAGAAAGGGCACAGAGATACATATGGAAAGTTTTTCTAAGTAGTATGGACTGTATTTTTTTTTTGCTAGACCTTCTTATTTCCTCTTCCAGGTGGGGAACAAGATTACTAGGAACAGAACTATCCTAATAAATATCTCTATTGCTCCTAATTGGTTGGTGTCATATTTCTGTTGCTTTTGAGAGTGACGACATGCAACAGAAGGCATTTAGATAAGTAGGAGGAAGCCTAGATTAAATGGATTTTAAATATGTCAGTGACATTGGGTGTTCAGAGTTAGTGTGCCTTTGGAAAGCACGACTACTATGTCTTTTTTTCTGAACTGTTTCTGTGGAATCCTAGAGCCTAAGGAGAGTCATGAGCAGGTGGTTGAAGAGTTAAGAAAAGACTATGTACGTTGGACTCTGGGACCCTCTGGACTCAGTTTAGCCAGAGCTAAGGGGTTTGGTTTTATTTGTTTTATATTACTAGGGTTCCAGGAAAAATAATTGAAAAGAAAAGCACTAAGGCTAAAAAGGAAATACTTCATATTTAGCTCAACCCAGAGGTTGAGTGATCTGGGACTAGATCTCACAGTTAGTTCCCTTTTGACTGCCCATGACTGCTCTTTCATGTATATCCTCAAATAAGAAGGTGAGCTGCCTAAAGGTACACAAGGAATTAAATTGGATTCAAATGATCAGCTCTGGATTCATTTGTTATGTTTAATAATAGAATCCCTGCTATGACCAAGTGCTATGTTTTTTGTGTGTTTGCCTATAGCAAAGGGCTACACATACATTTGCTGAATCAAATCTGGTAAATTAAATGTAAAATCCTGTTCTCCTCTGGGATCAATTTCCTTGCAATGGGGCTTCATCTTTGCCTCTTGAATAACTGCTTCTGCCTTTTCATCAAGAGTTTCTGGAAGGACCTCTGGCCATCTCCGAGAGCCACATTCTCCTTCTTCACTGGAGAAGTCAGTCTCAGAACAACTGGCTCCAAAGGAATCTGGTCGGTCTCCAAAGACATCAGGGATTTTGTTCTTCCACACCATGGCTTGCTTTTCTTTTTCCTACATTTTCATTCTGGCTTGGAGAGTCTATCCAAGCGTCTTGTTTATGTCATTGTTTCCTCTGCATTTCCTATAGAAAGTTGTTTCATCTTTTGTGAACTCCTGACTATCTTGTGTTATTTTCACCTGAAAAATTTTATTCAAATGGCTTTCTGGAACACACTCTGAAGCATTAGAAGTGAAAATTTCTACTTGTTGGAGTGACATTATTTAATCTTAGTTTGTCAGACACCTTGTCACGGAGAAACAAATTCCCTGACCTTACCAACAGCTGTACAGAGAAACAGGGCCACGCACATTGACTCATGACCATAATCTCAGCACTTTGGGAGGTTGATGTGGGAGGATTGGTTGAGCCCAGAAGTTCTAGATCAGCCTGGATCACATAGCAACAACTTGTCTGTAAAAAAAAGAGTAAAAAATTACCTGAACTTTGAGATTCATACTTGTATTCTTAGCTGCATACCTGTATTCTAAGACAGGAGAAGCCTCCTTATTCCTAGGAGGTGGAGGTTGCAGTAAGCTGTGATTGCACCACTGCACTCTAGCCTGTACAACAGGGAAAGACTCTGTTTCCAAAAGAAAAATAATAAATAACTGAAAGAAAAACAGGTTATAGAGGAGAAAGTTACCAAGTATTCTTTTTCTTGGTAAAAAGAATGAAAGTAGGGGCTGGGCGTGGTGGCTCACACCTGTAATCTCAGCATTCTGAGAGGCCAAGGCAGGTGGATTGCCTGAGCTCACAGATTTGAGACCACTCTGAGCCAGAGTGAGATCCCACCTCTAAAAATAGCTGGGCATTGTGGCGGGTGCCTGTAGTCCCAGCTACCTGGGAGGCTGAGACAAGAGAACTGCTTAAGTTCAAGAGTTAGAGATCACTGTGAGCAATGGCACCATGGCACTCTACCAAGGTTGACAAAGTGAGACCCTGCCTCAAAAAAGAGCATTAGACATGGTTGTCCATAAATTCTTGTTCTTAAGATACATATTCAAAGATAAAACCTTAATGTTGAATCCTTACTGGTGTATTTTATCTACAATTACATTAAACAGCTGTCCTCAGGCATACCCACCAAGAATACCAATCCAAAATAATCTGGTAATCTGTTTATGTCTGGTGAAGAACAATCCCAACAACAAACATAACAGTAACAATTTCAACAACCAATACTTTGAGAGGTTTCTGTGGTTCCTGGCACTGTTCTAAGCATTTCAAGTTCAAAATCACTTGGGCGTTAAGGGGAAGAAAATAAATATCATCCATCTTCCTTCAAGCTTGCCATTCAGGTGAAGAGAATAAAAAGAAAACAAAGGGTAGTTCTATGACAAAATATTCCATAAATCTTGATGAAAACAGCACACAGAAATAAAGAGTTTCCTGTTAGCAGCCATGACAGTAACAAGTTTGATCACCACACTGAAGTACAGAATGTACAGTATCATGAAATTGAATTTCCCTCTATTCCCTTCTTTCCCTCCATTCCCTTTACAATTTCAGTGTTTCCATCAATCAACATTTCATTAAGCACCCACTATACTTTAAACTTTATATATTTTATACAAATATTCAAAAAGTCCATGTGATGTGTTAACCATACAACATTTACTTAAAAGTAGATTAGGAACATCACAAATTAGAAGATGGGGACCTTCAAGTAAAATAATTCAACATGTATGGCAGTGCCTGTGGCTCCGCAGAGTAGGGCGCTGGCCCCATATGCCGGAGATGGCGAGTTCAAAACCCAGCCCCATCCAAAAACTGCAAAAAAAGAAAAAAAAAGAATTAAACATGCATACTCAACATTTGATGACTTTCATAGATGATCTTTCCTATCTAAAAATAGGATAACATAGTTTAAGAACACAAATTATTTCATCAACAGTCATGTGCAGTTATAACATTAAAAGTTTCGAATTATAACCAGAAACATAACATTTTAAAAATTTCAACAGAAGAAAAATTTTTGAAAATACATTTTACATAAATATTTGGTTTCAGGCATAAAGGCTAAAGTATCAGAAGCCAGGGGGAAGGAAACTGTAACAGTTTTAAAGGTAACAATAGGCTCAAAACATAAAAAGGACCAATTCAGCTGGTTTAAAAAAAGACAAGAAAGCACAATAGCACAACAGTAAGTTCACCTATTATATAATTACGGGTTTTGTATACAAGTGCAGACAAGCAGACAGAATAAAAACCTCCTCTAGGAAATCCAAAAAACTTGGCAGGTCTGTCCAGGTGGGATGTGATGCTGGTACCAACAACAAAAAGAAACAGACTATAACTAGGGTTTGGCCTAAGTCTGAATTTGGCTTCTCTTTGCTAAACAGCAGTTTGCTGCAAAACTCTAGGAAACAAAGGGAAAATGGAAAGTGTGAGAGAATTAAGGCATAGAACTCAGGTAACTAAAAAAAGATGCTGTCAATCACGGGCTTTGCCAGGCAATGTTTTTGCCATCACTTCTGAGGACAACTCACTCGAGATCTTTCAAGAACTTCAGCAGACAGGAATTGCATAAACAAAGCTCTTCATCAGAAGACAAGGGAGGAGACAAATACAACTGTTTTTAGAACGCCAAACTGTGGTGATTATAGACAATCTACTTAGGTGTTTGATACTTAAAGTAGCTCGGCTTTGACTGGCATCGTGGAGACTGATGACCCCAGACGTTAGAAATGTATGGGCAACTTATTTTCTTTCCTGGTATATTTATCTTTCAGCTTATGGTTTTCTATTCTGTTACTTGTTATGCAGGGAACTCCAGAAATAATCAATGCTGCAATTTCATATTTGGGTGTGTGCCCAGAAAAACCGGAATCAGAGACTTCGAGGGATATTTGTATACCTATGTTCAGGACAGCATAGTTTGCAATAGACAAGAGGGGACGGCAACCCAAGTGTCCAGCAATAGATGGCTAGATAAACCAAGTGTGGTATATACCTACAATGGAATATTATAATATTATTCAGCCTTTCAAAGGGAACAAATTCTGCAATATGCTACAAGGATGAACCTTGAGGACATTGTGGTAAATGGGTAAGCTAATCACAAAGGACACATGTTGTATGATCCTCTTATACGAGGTGCCTAATGTCAAATGTATAGAGATGGAAAGTAGAAGAGAGGTTGCCAGGGCTGGCAGGGAGAAGGGAGGGAGGGGACGAAGCTTCAGTTTTGCAAGATGGAAAGAATTTTATGGACAGATGATGGTGACGGTAGCACAACAGTCTGAATATGCCCGACACTGCTGAACTGTGTACTTCAATGTGATAAAATGAAAAGTTTTATGTTTATGGGTATCTTACCATAATTTTAAGAAATAACAAAGTACTGGGGGGCATGCAGAGAAGAGGCAAGTAAGCGATGCTAGCACAGCCACTGAGGAAGGCCTGCCACCAGCCAGACATGGGACTCACTCGTGATGGATTTCCCACAAACTCCGTGTGCTCAGTGCCCTACCCATGGTCCTTAGACCTCTTAATTATTTTTTCCCATAGCAATCTGAATTCCAGCTGCCAACACCAGCACCAGCACCTCTTTGCCTGATAGACTTCAGTGGAGCTGCAAAAGCCTCCTTTCCCTGGGCATATAGTAGGCTAGGACCACCAGGGAGGTAACCCCCTTGGGAACAGACCTCAGTCAATGACAGATGAGAACCCAGTACAAAGAGCCCTCTTTCCTCCCCCCTTGAATCAGATAGATAACTGGGGGATGCACGGCTCATACTAATCACCCAACATGCCACAGCAGAATGGCATTCTCATTTCCATCAAAACTTGCTTAATAAAGCACCTATATTGGCTATTTCCTTTTCTTTCTGTGATGGTTAATTTTTTTGTGCCAGCTTGGCTAGAGCAGGGTACTCAGCTATCTGGTCAAATATTATTCTAGATGTTTCTGTGCAACTATTGTTCCAATGAGATTAGCATTTAGATGAGCAGATATTAAGCAAAGTGGATTACCTTCCACAGTGTGGGTGGATGCTATCCAATCAGTTAAAGGCCTTAATAGAAAAAAATTTTCCCCTGAAGCAGAGAAATTCTACCAACTGACAGCTTTGTTCAGACTTGAAATGCAAAATGGACTCTTCCCTGGGCCTCCAGCAGGTTGCCCTACTCTGTAGATCTCAGATTTGCATCAATCTCTCTCCCTCTGTACATCCTAGTTCAGTTTCTCTGGAGAGTGCTTTCTGATATGATTTCCTGAACTGTTCTCACCCTTGAATCCTTGACTTACAGGAGTGGTTCTCCCTCCAGAGCTCTGTTGACAATGTCTGGAGACATTTTGGGGTGTTATAGGAGTAGCCTACTGAGTAGAGGCTAGGGTGCTCTCACCATTTTACCATACCCGGGACATCCCCCCTACAACAGACTTATCCGGTCTCAAATGTCCACAGTGTTGACATTGAGGGACCCTTGCTTACAGCTAGCTTCTTGGGAAACCCAAACTAAGGTAGGATTAAAATGAAAAAGTGAGATGTTTGCTAAACTAGGGAAAAGTTCTGGAATTGGGATTATTAAAAGTCTGTAGAAGCAGGGCAGCACCTGTGGGTCAGTGAGTAGGGCACTGGCTCCATATGCTGAGGATGGCAGGTACAAACCCAGCCCTGGCCAAACAGCAACATAAAAATATCTGGGCGTTGTGGTGGGCACCTGTGTTCCCAGCTACTCGGGAGGCTGAGGCAAGAGAATCGGCTAAGACCAGGAGTTGGAGGTTGCTGTGAGCTGTGATGCCACGGCACTCTACCAAGGGCAATGAATTGAGACTCTGTCTGTAAAATATAATTAAAAATAAATAAAAATAAAATTGAAACTAAAAAAAAAAGTCTGTAAAAGCAAACAAAGCACTTAATATTTGCAGAGAAAGGATACAAGACTATCAGAAAACCAAGTTTATTGTGCCAGTTGAGAGGGCACAGTTGATGCCTTTAATTTGGCTGTGTTAGAAAATGGAAATAAAATCCTGTGGGATTTGTCCTCTGTGCCGTCAACCTCCACAGAGACATGGGGATTAAAGAAATGCCCAGTACGAGGCACTTGATGGCAGAAAGCTCCTCTTCGGGTTCCAGTATTGTACTAACGTGACTTGCACTCAAGCCCCAACTTCACAGAACATAAAATTCCAATTTTTGTCTGAGCAAAAGGCTGATTATTTACCATTGTTAAGTTTGAGGCAGGTCCCTAGAGGTCAACCTCCTCAGCCATGGCTCCCTGGTAAATCTCTTTTCTGTGTTACCTGTCAAGTCTCTTGTTTCTCCTGAGAGATGCCATTTTCCTCAGTCATCTGGATGGTTCTGAGTTCTCTGGGTGTGTGAATTTAACAGGCGCCGTAGGGTGTTACAGTATCTGTTCCTCACTATCTGCGTGTTGTTCATTTTCAGACAATCCAATTGCAGAGCTTGCCTTGGCGTCTTTGATAATGGAGTTGGATCCAAGGCAAAAAAAAGTGGGGCCAGCAGTTGGTGAGAAAATACGTGAGAGTCAAGGAGACGCCTCCAAGAAAACGTTTCTGGCTGCTTTGCTAATGCTTGGATTGATTTGATGCAGAGATATTCTTGGAGAGTTTTGATTATTAATGTGCCTAATTCTGTAGTTCCCACGTAGGAAGGGGCTTCTTCTGTAGCGTAGGAGCCTCTGAAGGTTCACAAGCATGGGATCAATGGTGGTTTAGCCTCTTGCCCCATACGGTATGTTGACTAGGATGTTGCTGATGGAAGCTCCAATTGTGCCACTGAAAACGCCAGACATTATTCTGGGGCTGTAACAATAGCTTCTGTGCCACCTGATTCTATTCCAACATGAGAACAGCACAGAAGTGCATCAGAACCTGTAGTTTTATAGATAACATTTGAAAAAATAAATGAAAAGGAAACAGTCAAACATTATATTTAGCTTTGAAAGCTGTGAGCTGAGACCCTTGTACTGAAAACCAATTGGTTTGGATTCTAATTTTTTTTTCTTTTGTGAATTAGACCCTTGAAATAATATTCAATAATAATATTAAATTGAATCAAATATTTAATTCTGCTGGGCCTTAGTTTCCCCGACTACAAGATGAAAGTGTGGGCAGGACCATGTGTAAGGGTCCCCGTGGCTCAAATGTCCTGTGATATTTCAGCAAGGTAGAGAAAGTCAGACTTTATATAAAAAATATTGTCATCATAGTGTTAGTTAACCTGGTCCCCAAACTACTTGATCAATAGCAAAAACACTGCCAATGGAAACCAAAAAAAAAAAAAAAAAAAACCACAGAAGAGATGATTTTGCACACATTGTGGGGAGGGGAGTTGATCTAAGATTGAATCAAATAACCTGTGAAAAAGATAGTTGATAAATAATATTTTTAGCAAGTAAAATATACTGACATCTATGAACAAAAGACCGGCAATGGGAGGGTGAGATTCGTGGCTTCTCATCAGACGTTCCACCATTTACGACCATGAACAGCTTACCTCAACTTTCTAGTGGATCCTGCTAATAGAAAGTACATCTGTGAACACTGACAGTTGTATGCAAAAATTATAAGGTAGTCATTATCTTAGTTTGGATTCCCTAAAGGCAGACCCTAGGACTGGGATTTGAAAGGTAGTGGTTTATTTAGGAGATGATACCAGGAAGCAGAAGAAGAGGAGGGGCAGGAGTGAGACAGGAGAGAGAGACAAACCAAACCAGGGGCCCTAGTGGGAACCTAGCACTCCATCTCCTTCAAAAGATTCCCAGGAATTGTGTAAGCGTGCTCATAATTGACCTACTGCAGGAGAGGAATCTGGGCATCTCTTTCCTAAACCTTGTTCTCCTTTAGTTGATGGTTGTTCCAGGGGTATCCAGCCCCTTGTGACTCTGGGCTTTGTCTATCTGCTGCCTTGTTCTACTTGCCACCCTCGCATAGCTCCAGAGAAAGCAAAATGGAGAGAAATTTAGCACATACTTTTTGTGAGACATTTGCAAGAAGCAAGAACTGTCCACCATGGCTGCCTGGGAATCAGGTAGGTCAAGTGAACCTGTCAGGGTGCATCTTAAGTGTCACATGGATTTGAATCACGTGTGGGACATTCACATCTTAATTCAGCCAAAAGGAGAAAAGTATGTGCGCTAAATGTTTTGTAATGCTGTAATGATAGCTAAGACACTGACTAGAAAAAGAAGACATGTACTACCAAGTTAGAAATATCTGTCAAGAAAATGGGCTTGGAAGAGAAGTGGGTGGTGTCTTTGGGTGAATGGAGATCGCTGTTCTGAGCAATATGGCCAGCAGCTGGGAACCAGAGTCCAGGCTTCTGCCTCCCCTGCCATGTCATGACTACATCCTTGTTGAGATCGAAGAAGTGTGATCCAGTGCAAATAGCTGGCCGCTGACCCTTTCAACTCTTCTTTCTCATCTATGTATTTTTCCGTCTAGATTTAAAAACTTGAAAAAACAGAGAGATGATAAACATAACTTAGAAAAGCCATAAGCTGTATTCTTAAACCTGTGTTCTAAAGAATAAACTTAAAGAGCCCAGAACTGGACTTTGATATTCTGACCCCCAAACCTTCAGAGGGGGAGAGTTGGGGGTATTTTATTCAATTGAACATAAAAATTAAGACCTCATGAAGTCATTGGATAATCAGGGTCCCTTTGATTCAAGGAACACAGTCCCACTCAAACTACTATTAACAAAGAGAGATTTATTTTAGTGATATAACACCAATATGCATAGACTCAAAGAGAGTACACTGGAGGCCCCAAGGACTGGAATCAGACATTGAAATTTAATATTGAATTTTTCTCTCTTAATTAGAGGCTATACCTCTCTTGTCTTTTTTCTCTCTCTTTCTCCCCTCCCACCCTCAGATTCTTTAACTGCTTATTCTAGGGCCCCAAATACACTTCACTCATAATGTTCTATTATAGTTTCACTTATAATGTTCCGTTATAGTAACTCTAGTAACTCTTATTTTTAATAGCAACATATTAGATGTACATATTTTCAGCATACATGTGATAATTTGATACATTCATATAATCAAATTAGGATAATTCTAGGAATTGTTTCTAACCAAGAATTTCTTAGGTTTCTTGAAGACCAAGTTCCCAAGAGAAAAATTCATTTAATCCCTTCCAATTCACACTCAATCACACAAATCATAAATTGTTGGGAACTATGCACAAGAGTCAAGTTCCTAAGCTTTGCTCAATCAGCTGTTGTAGGGCTCAGGGTCATAGAGACCATAACAAACCCGTAGGGCCATGGGCAGGACAGATCCCAGAAGAGGACGTGTGTAAGCTAAGCAGTAAATATACCTTGTCTAGGATTTTCCTAATAGCCTATTAGATCATGAAGAATTACATTTCTTAATTTTCTATGCTATTCTTATTTATTTATTTAGTTTCATTGAAAATTTTATTAGACCTCACTGCCCTGGAATAAAAATAATGATTCAAACAAGCAATCTACTCTTTTTTCTTTCTTTTTTTTTTTTTTATTGGTATAAGAGCGTGAATTTTGACTTTGTAAGTGGCATTCACAAAAATTAGGAATGTGGTCCAAATTTCTCTTAATCTTCTTGGACCAGGTACCTTCTTTTTCCTATTTTTTTATAAGTAAATCATAGCTGTGTATGTTAATGCAATCATGGGGCATCATACACTGATTTTACATTTGACTTATTTTCCTCACATTGGTTAACATAGCCTTCCTGGCATTTTCCATTTTCTTAGATACTGTGTTAAGACATTTATATTCTACATTTAGTAAGTTTCGCATGTACCCTTGTAAGATGCACCATAGGTGTGATCCCACCAATCACCATCCCACCGCACATCCTCCTCCTCCCCTCCCTATCCCCCTTCCTCATATTCTTAGGTTATAACTGGGTTATAGCTTTCATATGAAAGCCATAAATTAGTTTCATAGTAGGGATGAATACATTGCATACTTTTTCTTCCATTTCTGGGATACTTTACTAAGAAGAATATGTTCCAGCTCCACCCATGTAAACAAGAAAGAGGTAAAGTCTCCATCTTTCTTTAAGACTGCATAATATTCCATGGTGTACATATACCACAATTTATTAATCCATTCATGGAGTGATGGGCACTTGGGCTTTTTCCATGACTAAGCAATTATGAATAGGGCTGCAATAAACATTCTGGTACAAATATCTTTGTTATAACGTGATTTTTTTGTCTTCTGGGTATATACCTACTAGACGAATTATAGGATTGAATGGCAGGTCTATGTTTAGATCTCAAAGTGTTCTCCAAACATCTTTCTAAATGGAATGTATTAATTTGCATTCCCATCAGCAGTGTAGAAGTGTTCCCTTTCCTCCACATCCATGCCAACATCTCTGGTCTTGGGATTTTGTGATATGGGCTAATATTACTGGAATTAGATAATATCTCAAAGTAGTTTTGATTTGCATTTCTCTGATGATTAAGGATGATGAGCATTTTTTCATATGTCTGTAGGCTGTGCACCTGTCTTCTTCAGAGAAGTTTCTCTTCAAGTTCCTTGCCCAGCCTGCTATTGGATCAGTTGTTCTTTTCTTGCTAATACGTTTGAGTTCTCTGTGGATTCTGGTTATTAAACCTTTGTCAAATATATAACCTGCAAATACCTTCTCCCATTCTGAGGGCTGTCTGCATGCTTTACTTACTGTGCTCTTGGCTGTGCAGAAGATTTTTAGTTTGATCAGGTCCCAGTAGTGTATTTTTGAAGCTGCTTCAATTGCCTGGGGAGTCCTCCTCAAAAAATATTCGCTCAGCCCCATTACTTCAAGAGTTTTCCCTACACTCTCTTCTAGTATTTTTACAGTTTCATGTCTTAAGTTTAAATCTTTAATCCAGTGAGAGTCTATCTTAGTTAATGGTGAAAGGTGGGGTCCAGTTTCAGTCTTCTACAGGTCACCAGCCAGTTCACTTAGCGCCATTTCTTAAATAGGGAATCTTTCCCCCACTGAATGTTTTTAATTGGCTTGTCAAAGATCAAATAATGGTAAGTAGCTGGATCCATCTCTTGGTTCTCTATTCTGTTCCAGACATCTACTTCTCTGTTCTTGTGCCAGTACCATGCTGTTTTGATCACTATTGATTTATAGTACAGTCTCAGGTCTGGTAGTGTGATTCCTCCTGCTTTGTTTTTATTGCTGACTAATGTTTTGGCTATTTGAGGTTTTTTCTGATTCCATATAAAATGAAGAATTATTTTTTCAAGATCTTTAAAGTATGACAGTGGAGCTTTAATAGGGATTTCATTTAAATTGTATATTGCTTTGGGTAGTATGGACATTTTAACAATGTTGATTCTTCCCAGACATGAGCATAGTATGTTTTTCCATTTGTTAACATTTTCAGCTATTTCTTTTCTGAGAGCTTCATACTTTTCTTTATAGAGATCTTTCACGTCCTTTGTTAGATAAACTCCCAAATATTTCATCTTCTTTGGCACTACTGTGAATGGAATAGAGTCCTTGACTGTATTTTCAGCTTGACTATTGTTGGTATATATAAAGGCTACCGATTTATGGATGTTGATTTTGTAACGTGAGACGCTGCTGTATTCCTTGATCACTTCTAAGAGTTTTGTAGTAGAATCCCTGGTGTTTTCCAGATATACAATCATACGAATTATGAAGAGTAAAAGTTTGATCTCTTCTGACCATATATGACTATCCTTGATCACCTTTTCTTTCCTAATTGCGATGGTTAAAACTTCCATTACAATGTGAAAGAGCAGTGGAGACAATGGTAACCTTTTCTAGCTCCTGATCTGAGTGGAAATGATTTCAATTTAACTACATTCAATACGATATTGGCTGTGGGTTTGCTATAGATGGCTTCTATCAGTTTAAGAAATGTCCCTTCTATACCATTTTCTTAAGTGTTCTGATCATGAAGGGATGCTAAATATTATTAAAAGCTTTTTCTGTATCCATTGAGAGAATCATATAGTCTTTGTTTTTTTATTTGTTTATGTGCTCAATTATATTTATAGATTTATGTATATTGAACCAGCCTTGAGACCCTGGGATAAAACTGACTTGGTCATGATGCATAATTTATTTGATGTATTGCTGGATTCTGTTTGTTAGGATCTTGTTGAATATTTTTGCATCTATATTCATTAGTGATATTGGTCTATAATTTTCTTTGAGTGTTGGGTCTTTTCCTGGTTTGAGGATCAGGGTGATGTTTTCTTATAGAATATGTTGGGTAGTATTCCCTCTTTTTCTATATTTTGGAACAGGTTGACTAATATAGGTACCAGTTCCTCTGTAAAGGTTTGGTAGAATTCTGACTTGAAGCCATCTGGTCCTGGGCTTTTCTTTTTAGGGAGATTTTGTATGGTTGATGCTATTTCAGAACTTGATATAGGCCTATTCAACATTTCCACTTGATTCTGGCTAAGTCTTGGAAGGTGACATGCTTTCAAGTATTGGTCAATTTCCTTCAGATTTTCATATTTCTGAGAATAAAGTTTCTTATAACAATCATTAAAGATTTTTTGAATTTCTGAGGAGTCTGTTGTTATTTCATCTTGGTCATTTCTGATTAATGAAATTAGAGGTTTTACTTTTTTTTTCCTAGTTAGGGTAGCTAAAGTTTTATCTATTTTATTGACCTTTTCAAAAACCCAACTTTTTGATTTATTAATGTGTTGTATAATTTTTTTGTTTTCAAATTCATTTAATTCTGCTCTAAGTTTGGTTATTTCTTTTCTTTTACTGGGTTTGGGGTTGGAATGGTCTTCCTTTTCCAGGTGCTTGAGATGTCCCATTAGGTTAATTTCCTCTCTTTCCATTCTCTTGAGGAAGGCTTGCAGTGCTATAAATTTCTCTCTTAGAACTGCCTTTGCAGTATCCCAGAAATTCTGATAATTCGTGTCTTCATTGTTATTTTGTTCTAAAAATTTAGTAATTTCCTTCTTAATCTCCTCTATGACCCAGCTATCATTCAGCATAAGGTTATTTAACTTCCATGTTTTTGTATGACTATGCAGATTCCTGTTGTTACTGAGCTCAACTTTCATTCCATGGTAATCCGAGAAGATGCAAGGAATAAGTTCTATTCCTTTAAATTTCCTGAGGTTAGACTTGTGACCTAAGATGTGATCAATTTTGGAGTATGTTCCATGTGCTGATGAGAAGTATGTGTATTCAGTTTTGTTGGGATGAAATGTTCTGTAGATGTCTGCTAAATCCAAATGTTGGATGGTTAGCTTTAAATCTAAAATTTCTTTGGTTAGCTTCTTATTGGAGGATGGATCCAACACTGCCAAAGGAGTGTTAAAATCTCCAACTATTATGGAGCTGGAGGAAATCAAGAATCTTTTAGAATTTCTCTTATAAATTGAGGCACATTTTGGTTGGGTGCATATATATTTATAATTGAAATCTCATCACATTGAGTATTACCCTTGACAAATATGAAGTGATCATTCTTATCCTTTCTTATTTTTGTTGGTTTAAAATCTATTGTATCTGCAAATAGAATTGCAACACCTGCTTTTTTTCTGATTTCCATTTGCCTGAAATATGGACGACAATCCTTTCACCCTGAGTCTATATTTATCTTTTAAGGTAAGATGAGATTCTCGTATGCAGCAGATATCTGTCCTGAGTTTTTGCATCCATTCAGCCAACCTGTGCCTCTTTAGAGGACAGTTTAAGCCATTCACATTATTGGGGAATATCAATAAGCCTGGTAAAATTTTGGGTATTGAATTTTTCAAAAGTCTAGTGGACATTTTTAATCCTTTCACCACTGTGCAAGTTGGAGTTTGACCAAAAGTTTCTGAGTGAATTTACTTTTGTGGTAGAGGATTGTGCTGGTCATTATGGAGGATAGGTCTGAGAATATCCTAAAGAGCTGGTTTGGTTACGGCAAATTTCTTCAACATGTGAATGTCATTGAAGTATTTAATTTTTCCATCATAAATGAAACTCAGTTTAGCTGGATACAGGATCCTGGGTTGAAAGTTATTTTGTTTTAAGAGATTAAACATCAGTGACCACCCTCTTCTGGCTTGAAAGTATTCAGCAGAGAGATCTGTAGTTATTCTAATAGTCTTCCCATTGTAGCTTATGGTTTTCTTACGTCTGGCAGCTTTCAGAATTTTCTCCTGCATATTAACTTTAGTGAAGTTAATTATGATGTGCCTGGGGGATGTCTTATTGAGGTTGATTCATGCTGGGGTTCTGAAACTGTCTCCTATCTGAATTTCAGAATCTCTTGGCATGTTGGAAAATTCTCTTTTGTAATTTCATGGAGAAGAGCCTCTGTGCCTTGTGAAGCCACTTCATTGCTTTCATGGATTCTATTGAGGCAGATATTAGCCTTCTTTGAATTATCCCAGAGCTCTCTGAGAGAATGATTTGTTTTTGCTCTCCATTTCTCTTCCTCTTTGAGAGTTTGGAAGCGTTCAAAAGCTTTGTCTTCAATGTCAGAAATCCTTTCTTCTTCTTGGTCCACTCTGTTACTGAGGGATTCTACTGCATTTTTCAGATCTTTGAGGGCTGCAAATTCTTGCTTCAATGTGTAAAATATTTGGTGATCTTGTCCTTAAATTTGTTGAATTCTTGAGACAACTTTTGAATTTCTTCTTGAATTTCCAATTCCCACTTTTCCTCCACTCTATTAATCTTATTTGCAATCCAAACTCTGAACTTGATTTCTGACATCTTGGCCATCTGTTTATAAATGGGATCTTCAGTTATATCTCCTATATCTTTCCTTGGGTGGGTTGATCTACTCTGGTTATTCATGTTACCAGAGTTTTTCCCCATGATTATTTTACACTGTTTGACTAGGTGAGTGGATATAGGAAAGTTGGGTTCAGTGATCCAGGAGTAATGATTAACCAGCCCTTTGCCCAAAATCTGGGACTGGTTTCTGTACCTTTCCCCCTCGAGCTTTGCCAAGGATCTGTACAGTGCTATGGCCTAAGAAACTGGGGACCTGCTAGGTGTGGTGGCTCTGTCTTATTTTCAGCTGGGCTTTGTCCGACCCTAGTGAATCAGTTACTCTGGGTTGATGTCTTAGCTGTTGAGAAATACTAGCAATTAAGTCACCCCACCTCCCACAGGCAATAATTGGAAAAGGAAAATCAAACCTTCCTACAACCACACATCCAGGGTACCACTTGGATAGTCCTTGGGCTATTGGCCCAGTTCAAGAGGTCCAAATCAAGTGTTTTAGTCAGCACCTATCTCAGGTGGAAGAGTTTAAAAGGTCTCTGGCAACTAGATCACAGGGGTCTGCTAACAACTCAACTCAAATATGACTTGCTCCAGTGCTCTGTGAGGTCAGGAGGACCCACTCAGCAAATAGATTAGTCTGGGATGGTTGATGTCTCCTTCCCCACCTTGCACTTCTGTCACATCCAGTCACTGATAACCCTGCAGGGCTGTAATCCAGTTACCTCCAATGAGCAGATACTCCAGGGGTTTTCACCTGACTGGATCACAGGGAGATCTATGTCTCCTCCACCAGGCTGCTGCTCTTTGCCACTATCTGGCAGGGGGAGGTGAGGCCTGACAATCTCGAGTGCTTAATGGAGGCAGAGGCTGTTTACTGAGTTCCAGCCCTGCCCCTGATTGATGTTACTGACAGAACAGAACAATTTTGCAGAATTTGTTTCTGACCCAGCTAAATTCCCCTGCAGAAGAGAAGCTGTTTTGAGTTCACAGAACCTGTACCTCAGGCCCTCTCTGTTGTGCTGCCTGGTAGTTTGTATTCGCAGCACGCTTAGCTGTCAGTTCTAGCCTCCTGCCCTCTTTTGTCTGGGCTAATGACGCCCTGGGGCCTGGGTGTGTCTTAGGCTCAGTAAAGTGGTCCTCTGGGTCAGCCCTGCCTTGGGAATCTGCTGGCTCTGCACTTGCATTTTCTTGTCCCCAGGCTCCACATAGGCCAGTAATGCCTCAGGCAAACCCTTTACTCACAGGGCCTGCATGTCCGTCCCAGATCTTTTCTGCCACTGGCTGTCACTGGAAAAGATGCCCAGCCTCTTCTGTTTGCCCAGAGAGACAGGAGATGTGACTCCAGAATATCCACGGATGAGGCCTATTGTTGCCAAAAAACAGCTGCTGCTCTGTGCCTTAGGGCACCGCCGCTCCTGTGTGGTGCCCTCTCAGCCGAACATCCTCTCCTCACTCCTGTGCCACAGAATCAGCACTGGCCAGCAGCAGTCCATGCCTTGTCCACACCTCTCGAGATAATACCCAAGAGTCTAGACTCTTGGGGGGACAGGCTTCCAGACCTCAGAGTGAGAGTGGAGGGGAGTGCTGGAAGCTCAGAATTGCAGGTAGAGAATATGTACAGTTTTTCACAGTTTTATGCCTGGCAGGAGAGTGCCATGGAACCCTTGTAGGGGAAGTAGGACCAGTTTTTAGAGGGTGTCTCCCATGGGATATAATGGGAGGACTTTTGAACTCTGCTCATTTGTTTATGGGGTATTTTGAGGCATTCTCATGGCAGAGGGGACTCCTATCCACTTGATGATGGATTTTTACCTTTTGTTTGCATCTTTGGGGTCACAGCTCACCTCAGCAGGGTTGATATGTATTCTTCAACCTTCTCTCTTGGCACAGCTCTACTCTGCCAGTTTACTTGCTAAATTTCTGTCCTTTAACTCTCCTTCTGGATGGGACCCTCTGTAGAAAGCTGGCTTCAGTCTTCTATTCTTATTTATTCATCAATATATTTTCAAATAGATTTCATTAGTACTAATTTCAATCTATAATTCACTTACCTATGAGATCTAGAGTTAGTGAAGTAACCTTTTTGGATTTCATTTCTACATTCTGTAAGTGATAGTAATGATAACTGTTACTATTCAAAGATTGGCAAACTGCTACAGGTGGGACAAATCTGACCCGTGGCTTGTTGTGGTAAGTCAAGTTATACTAGAATGCAGCCTTGCCAATTTATTTATGTAACATCAGGCTCTAATGGCAGAGGTGACCACTTTGTATGGGAAAGTTTTTTAAGTCCAAAAAACCTGAAATATTTACTGCCTATCCCATTTGCAAATAAAGTGTGCTGACCCACAGCCAAGATTATTGTGAAGATTATTTGGGATAGTGCTTCCAAAATCACATATCTTGGTAACCACACAACTTTTTAAGTTGTGTGGTTATATTAATTTCCTTCTGCTACACTCAGAACACATTCAGGGCTCTAAGACCACACAATTATTTTTTGCGAGGGGAGAAAAGTGGGAAAAGCAGCAGTTCAGGATCAAGGAAATGATTTTTATGAGATTTAATATAGTCTTGAAATCTTCACAGGTTTTCAGTTAATCTGTTAAATGTAGCAGTGTGTTCATAATTTAATTTGTATATTTTAGCCATTAACATTAATGCAAGTAATTGGCAGGTACCACATTAACAGACAAAGGTGGTTAATGCCACACATAGAAAAAAGCATATTTAGTTCTTTATTATTTCTTCTAAATAACTTAATGCACACATCATAGAACTGATGGGCCTGAAAAGATGTGTGAAGGTGAATTCATTCACTCCTCTGCTTCTGGGCAGCACTTCATATCAATTATCCTACAAAAATTGTTGTACTTTATTCATTAAAATCACCAGATAATGGGATTCCACAAAATCTTTTGGAAGTATGCACCAGGGTCTTACCATTTGTTTATTGGGGCATTTTCCCTAAATGGAGCCCAATTTCTTCCTGCTGTTAGATCTTTTCATCTTATTCTCAATGGTCCAAGTTGCGCCACTGAGTCTGTGCATTGCATAAAATCACAGAAATGCACCGGCACTTCCCCCTTCCTCCATGTGAAGGACCACAGCCAAATAGCTATCTGGACCAAGAAGGATGGCATTATAGTGTTATAAGTCACAGCACCTTCTGCATCAGCAGACAGTTGTTTCCTTGAAATGATCTGTGGTGTTTTCTCTCTTATTATTTGAAATGCATTTTCTTAAACCTATATCCTTGTTAGGGACAGAAACTTTAGCATGTCATGACAGTAAAATGCTTAAAATAGTGAGAAAAATTAACTACTTTGGGGTTCATTTAATGGCCTAATCAAGTAAGAAGTTTGCTTTTCTGAAAACATTGGTCTAGGAGGATCAGGCTAACTAAGAGTATAAACAAATGTATTTCTATGAAAAAAACATAGTTAAGAGTAAAATAATACAGGTGAAGATATATTTAATAATGCATGGCTCCATCTTCCCAGAAAAAAAAAAATGTGTTTTTTAGAGAAAGAGATGAAAGAATACACTGATTATTCCAGACTCTCCTCCTCATTTAAATGATTACTTAAAGTCTAAAATTTGGGGGCTGAACGGCCATTCCTTGTTCAGTCCTTTCTCATGTTCTGTGATTACACACATCTTATCAAAACTTCACCATGAATAAACTGGTTCTGTGGTTTAATTGCCATCAGTTGTTCAACCTGGTGTCAAGAGGAGCTATTCAAAGAATTCTCAGTTGAAGATACACCTCTATGCAAAGGCAGAAAGGGAAAGGGAAATAATGGCTTCTAGGTAGCAAGAGGGAGGTTGAGGAGGGATCCAGTGGCATAATTTGATAATGCTGGTTCCCAAAGACCTGAAATGTTGTATTCACCTCTATCGAGGGACTTTTTAAATAGACAGTGGTGAAAGAAGCAAACCATTTGGAATATGTCAACTGACAGGAAGAAAATCAGCAAAAATTGGAATGTTTCTTTTGTCATATAAGCTAAACTATGTTTTATCAACATTTCATTTCAGATAAAAATAATTATTTAACTAATAAGATCACAACTACATTCCTAGAAACATACATGAGAGTTAAGACAAATATTTTTCTGACGATTTTAAGCCATACTTCACTCCTGTTTAAAAATGAGATATTTGTAGGTTCAGCCACTTGATAGCTTATACAAATGATAATGTTTAAGTCACTGATCTCATCTCTGTTTATTGCCCAAAGTGGGTCAGATAATATTTGTAACTGAGCCATAGACTTCATTTATTGTCACGAGTAGCTTTGAAGCAATAAAGTAGTTCCATTTTAATGCAGGTAGAATTTTGAAATTTATGTATTCTCTCTCAAATTTCTTTCCAATTTTAGAATCCCATCCACATTTGTGCCATTTCCTTAGAGTCTAGGATGACTGCTTAGGTCGGACAGATTCAACTTTCAAATTTGATTAATACAGTATGTTCTATGCGAAAAGGCTACTGATTCCTAAATTAGCTACCCATCACATCCTCACCAAAACACTGTAAGAGGCACCTTTAATCATGCTAATTTCAGTCAGGTTCATAATGTCCTGGAGATTTGTATATTTCAAGTTGAATTAATCATCATCTCCCTCCTCCCCCAGTTCTTACCAAGCAGGCCACTGCTCTTACGTCTTTTCTGTTCTGTTAATGACACTGCCATTCTCCTAACTGCCCAGACTCAAAGCCTCAGAGTCATCACCATCACATTTCATTTTGTGCATAATGTGTAACAAAATGACAAGCACCTCAGTGCTACCTCTGTGTCATTCCCTGTATCCGTCCTTCCTCTTCACTGTACTGATTTATGGGCATACTTCCTCCAGGCCAGATCAGATGCCCAGAGATTCTCATCTGTAGTTCCAGAAAGTTCTGATAGCCCGAAGTTTTTCCTTTTTTTTTTTTTTTTTTTTTTTTAAATAATTTGTGACATGATCTGACATAATTTTTTTGTAGACATTCTTTATATTATCATTTAGTTTGAATTTGGAGAAACACTGAGATGTACTACAGGGAACTTCTCTAGATGCTGGCATCTAATTTATGGTATATGCCTAGGTACACTTTTCTAAAACCTGGAAAATACTGAATCTGGAATATACCTGGCCTCAAAGGTTTCAGATAAGGAAGTGTGAATTTCAGTTTTTATAACCCCTCCTGAGAGAGACTCTGCTTACTATTTCTCCTTTCTTTAATCAATTCTATACATTTTCATCAGAGGAACATTTCTAAACATGTAACTTTAGTCTTCAGCAGTTACCTCCCCCTCCACATTCTGGCATTTGGGCCCTCTATGGTCTGGTCTAGCCACAGCAGACAGGGCCCAGAGGACATTTGATTTACACATCAACTAGCTTTGCGAAATATAAGATGTCCAAAATTGGTAGTCACGTCCATTTTTGTGTGTGTGTAACTATAGGTTGGCACTCAATACCTATTTATTGAATAAATGAAGGAATGTTGAATTAATAAAAGGGCACGTAAAACTGGCTAAGGAAAGAAAAAATGAATGAAGGAACAAACGAACAGCATTGATTTCAACAAGTATGAATTGGAATGTAAACTGGGAGAGCTTTTAGTTCACACTTACATACTGAATATTGATGCGAGACTCTGTGAAGGGTCAACTTGGCATTTCTTAACTCAGGAGAGATATTAAAATTTTAGAAAAAAATCTAGAGAAAAGATAATATAGAGATAGGGTTATTATCAGGAAAATCTAAATAAAAGGTGAAGGATCTGTATGATAGTCAGCAGTGTTGGCCTTGAAGTTTAAATTCCTTATGTGACTAGTGATGAAAACGGAGCTGGGTCCGAGGTCAGGCAGTGCTTGCATCCTGGGCACTAGTAAGAGTGGGAAGGTGCGCTCCAGCCCTGGGGGAGCTCTTCCCCAAACAGTGAAGGAAACTGGTTTAAACAGAGTAAGAGGGGGTGCTATTACACTGCACAATGTGAATATGTTTGGACTGCAATTTGAAGTATTTTACTTATAACTATTGAAAAAAACAGGCTTAAATTATATTAGAATATATTTAGATAATAAATCAAAAGAACTTTATGAAATAAGCTAAAGAGATTGAAACAAGTGTGAAATTTGGGTTTAATTTTTATTTGGACCTCTAAAAGGAAAGCATAGACACTTATCTTCTCGGAATAGTTTAGCGTCCTTTCTGTTGGCAAGCAGGGGAGCAAAGTCAAAAGCTTTTTGCATGGTTTTTTGTAATGTAGAATTCTGAATAACTATATTCAAAGGGCATTAGAAGAAAAAAAAATTTAAAAAGCAAGCAAGCTGCTTGTGTCAGAAATAGAAGCAGTAGAAGGGTTTGTGATCCTTTTGACAATTCATAAGGAAAGCTTCATCTGTCATAACCTTAAGCACGGTGGAGTATCTATGAACACTCCAATAACGGGGGCTTATATTTGAATCACCGAGTCAGCAGCTCTGGTGGTATCAATATGACACATATGAATGGACCTAGCCAACCTGCATTCCAATCATTCACTTCACTTCTAACCCAGGACTTTAATGACTGCCAAGCTTCAACACTCTCCCCCATGTACTCATCTCAGACTCGCTCTTGTGACAGCTTATCCAAACAAAGGAATATAAGAATGTGACTGAAATCCCAAAGCAGGACATAGGGGGTCCGGGGGCTGAAAAACCAGCCAAATTTATAATTTAAAAATAAATTCCAGCAATGTTCAATAAATTATATGTTGCATGCTATAAGAATTACATTATTATTGCCATAATAATATATGGCAGTTATTAGAATTACCACTAAAACATATACAGCTGCTAATGGACTTACAATGTAGCATGCCATTGGGAAATAAAAACTAACTATATTTTTTCCTTTTGCAAAACAAATGCTGCTATAATCTATACAGTAATCTGAAACTGGGTACTCATAAGTCGAGGTTTATACTCATATTTGTGGTGCATATATGCCCCTCTGTGACATAATTTCCCAATGAAGTTAAATGCAAGGAAAATATCACACACAGTTTCTACGTACCCTAACTGTTTTGATTATTTTGACTGACTAAACTGGATAAGTCAAGTTATTCGCTTAAAAAAAGTTGAACTTGAGCAAAAAAAAAAAAAAAAAAAAAAATGAAGTCAGAGAGGTCAAAACAATAATCCAGTCAGTCAAAAACCGAATCGTAAGATTTTTTTTTTTTTTTTTTCTCAGACAAGATTGATTTGACTGGTCAAATCTGTCAAAAGAGTCAAACTCTTTGTGGTTTGTATATAGATATAACCACGGTGTTTAGTCACACCTGGTGCTCTAAAACTTAGTGAGATGACAATTCACTCATTTCATGTCCACACAAGCCCTGGGAGGTGCAGGGCGGGGTGGGGCGGGGAGCAAATGTTTCCCTTCCTGTTTTCAAGTTGGGGACTTTTGGAGAAAAGTTGTTAGAATGTGTTATCTCCAGGTGTATAAGAGCCTATCCCAAAGCACTGTGACTTAAAATAACAATAATTTATAATTTCTCACAGTTCTATGACTAAAATATGTCCATATATGCAGTTCTTCTGTTCCATTTGGTACAGACTGAGGTCATTCATGAAATTGCATTTAGTGGGGAGCTTGACTGCAGAGGGAATATCCAAGGTGACTTCTTCATTTTGTTTTTTTCTCTCACTCGAGTGCCCTGGTGTCATCATGGCTCACCTCAAACTCTTGGGCTTAAGTAATCCTCTTGCCTCCACCTCCCAAGACGTGCACCACCATGCCTGGATAGGTTCCCCCCCCCCCTATTATTTCTATTTCTATTTCTACTCTTACTCAGGCTGATCTCGATCTCCTTAGCTCAAGCAATACACCTGTGTCAGCCTCTCAGCGGGCTAGGATTAAAGGTGTGAGCCACTCCACTCAGCCCCAAGGTGGCTTCCAATCCTCCAGGGTTTCTCTTACTGTAAGCCACTAATTATTTGTCTAGTCTAAGTTTCTTTCTAACAAAACAGCTGACTTCCAAATAGAAACATTTTAAGAGGATAAGCCCCAAGTGCAAGCAGGTATCAAGTCTCTGATTGCATAAATGTCCCATTGGCCAAAGCAAGCCCAGAGACAGGTGTGAGGGGGCCAACACAAGGCTTACAAAGCTGGTGGTTCACTGGGGTCACCAGCTTAACATTCTACCACAGCATGGAATATGTAAGACAGCTGGCACTTGGCAGCGCAGGATTAGAACTCAGGATTCCTCAGTGGCTTTCTTCCTATAATACCAGGTTGATTCTTCATTGTCTCCTGAGTAATATTAAGAAGATTCATCATTTCATGAATGGTCAAAGTGTAGAGATTGTTCTTAAATTAGTGATTAAGATACCAGCCACATTTACCACCTAGTTTAAATTCCTTTTTTTGGTTTTTTTAAATTATTGTTAAATCATAGCTGTGAACATTAATGCAATCAAGGGGTACAATGTGCTGGTTTCATATACAATCTGGAATATTCTCATCGAACTGTTCAACATAGCCTTCATGGCATTTTGGTAATTATTATATGTAGACATTTGTATTCTGCATTAGTAAGTTTCACCTGTACCCATTCTAGTGTGGCCCCACCAATTACCCTCCCTCCATCTCAACCTCCCCCCTCCCTTTCCCCTCCCTTGGCCCTTTCCCTATATTCTTGTGCTATAGTTGGGTTATAGCCTTCATATGAAAGCTATAAATTAGCTTCATAGTAGGACTGAGTACATTGGATACATTTTCTTCCATTCTTGAGATACTTTGCTAAGAAGAATATGTCCCAGCTCCATCCATGTAAACATGAAAGAGATAAAGTCTCCATCTTTCTTTAAGGCTGCATAATATTCCATGATATACATGTACCACAATTTGTTAATCCATTCGTGGGTCAATGAGCACTTAGGCTTCTTCCATGATTAAATTCCAATTTAATCTTTAATCTTTAATCCAAATTAAATTCAAGTTTAATCTTCTATGGATTAAATTCCAATCATTTTTATCTAAGAAGGAAATCTGAGGCAAACACATCTTTGGGAGTTTTGATAAACCTTTATTTTCAACAATTCAAAACCTTACAAAGACCTAAAACTGATTTTGCCATGTATCATCTTAAGAGCCATATAAAGTTCCAACACAGGGAGAAAAAACTACTTTTATTATGCTCTACATTGAATAGTTGAGGAAAGCGAATTAGAGGCACAGAGTTACCTTCTTGGGATCTTATGGTACATGATAAAGTTTGGTTACCAACTCTAGAAGGTTCTTGCTCTGGTAGGACTCATGGTGTTGGAATATATTTTTAGAAAGCCTTCTACAGCAACTTGACATAGATCTTCTCCATTTCTTGATTGTAGTGAGGAATTCCCATTTTTTTGTAATATAGCACAAAGGATGTCCCAGTTTTCTAGCTTCTGATCTCAATCCTGTTACATTCTTAAAAATTATTAAGAACTCCTAAGAGCTCATGTTATATGAATTATACTTCTCAATATTTATTGTATGAGGTATTAAAGACTAAGTATGGTGGCTCAATCCTATATTTCTAGCACTTTTCGAGGCCAGGTGGAAGGACTGCTTGAGGTCAGGTGTTCAAGACCAACCTGAGCTAGGGCAAGACCCTGTCTCTACTGTAAATAGAACAATTACCCAGGTGAAGTGGTATATACCTGTAGTCCCAGGTACTTGGGAGGCCAAGGCAGGAAGACTGCTTGAGTCCAGGAGTTTGAGATTGCAATGAACTATGATGATACCAGTGCACTACAGCCTGGGTGACAACAGAGTGAGTACCTGTCCTCTCCCCCCAAAAGAGAGAGAGAAATAATTTTTTTTTAACCACAAGGACATAAAAGCTGTCTGAGTAATGACATCAACACACGTCATATTGCCATTGTGTACTTCACTGTACCCTCAGAAGGGAAAGAGAATGAAAAATGCAAACCACATCTTATTTATTATTATGAAAATAGATTTGACCTTGTGAACCCTGGAAGAGGCCTCAGAGATGCCAAGGGGCTCACAGACCACATTTTAAGAATTGCTGTTCTGTATGATTTTCCCTTTGAAAAATAATATGTAATGCTGGTTGAAATTTTTAAATATGTCTTGATATTCACTGCTAAGCTGACAAGAGACTAAGGGCTATTCTTAGAGGACAAAAACTAACATGAAAGCATACACCCAGAGAAGCAGGGCAAGGGCGAAGTCTGGAGACATTTGTTCATCCTTTATGACCAACAGAGATGGGCAGAAAAGATGAGTAAGAAAAATAAGGACAGATCCAAAGTGGTTAATTTGATAGAAGACAACTTCATTGGGCTTTTTAGCTTTATGCCAAGACCTCAAAGGATACTATATCTCAGTGAACTGTTGAATGAAGGAAAAAAACCCAGCTCACAGAAAAGGACAAGAGGAGATTTTCTCTCAATGCTGGTTTTAAATGGAAAGGAAAAAAAAATTCCCCTGAGAAGTCATAACCACAGACGGGGCTGCCCTCTTAGGAGTTTCAGGCTCTTTTTACTATAAAGTTTCCCAGGTTGGTGGTGGTGCTCCCAGGCGCCTGGTGAGTACAAGTGCAAATCCCACCTGGAGGAGCCACTTTCAACACAGACTTCAAAGGGTCTCCACACACAAGTGTTATTAAAAATAAGCCCATAATTTAAAACAATCAAGAAGTAAAGAAATAAGGAAACAAATTGCTGAGTGAAATGAGTAAAGACCAAAACTTTATGAGTTTGAAATAAGAATGTTTAACATGCTTATAAAAATAAAAGATGATTTGAAAATATTTCAAAAAGACCAGTCAGATCTGAAAAGGAATAAAGTAGAATTTCTAAAAACAAACAAACAAAAAAATCACACAGATCTTTCAGAAAGTGTACAGACTGAAGTTAAATAGTCTAGGAGAGCATGGGTTGACTGGAATTGTCAGACACCAGATAAGCATGTAAATTGGTAAAATTGTTTTGGACAACTGGCATTTCCTTTTTTCTTTTGTGAAAGCTGAACCACACATACCACATGACAAAGCAATTCCTTTAGGTATAAGCTCAATAAAAAGGCCCAACATACGCTCACCAAAATAAATGTGTAAGATAGTTTATAGCAACACTAATTATAATGGTTATAAATGTGTGCTCATTTCATGAAAATTTACCTAGCTATAAATTTAGGATTTCTTCGTTTTTATGTACTATATGTTGTACTTCAATAAAACATTTACACACATGCACACATCCCTCTCACACAAAAATTCCTTAACAACTCCCCAAAAGGACAACTCCGATAAGTCCAGAGCAAATACCAGTCTTAAATAGATTTATTATACAAAATAGAAAAAAAGTCAACAAATATGTTAAAGAATAGGTTAGATCCCTTAAAGAGAAAATTAAACAATCCAAAGGTACATTTAAATAAATTAGAATAACATAGTCCAAAAAGATCAAGAAATGGAATGTAGGCTTGGTGCCCATGGGTAAGTGGTTAGGGTGCCAAGCACATGCACTGGGGCTGGTGGGTTTGAACCCAGCCCAGGCCTGCTAAACAACAACAACAACAACAACAACAACAACAATAATAACAAAATAGCTGAGTGTTGTGGTGGGCACCTGTAGCCCCAGCTGCTAGGAAGGCTGAGGCAAGAGAATCATTTGAGGTTGCTGTGAGCTGTGAGAAAGAAGGAAGGAAGGAAGGAAGGAAGGAAGGAAGGATGGAAGGAAGGAAGGAAGGAAAAGGGAAGGGAAGAAGAAATGGAATGTATGGGGAAAAAAGTTGAACGCCACAAAGAACTAAGATCTAACACTGTATATGTCTATTTTTCAATCCCAGAGGAGTTAATAGAGCATGAGAAGCAGTATTTGAAGTTTATGACTGAGAATTTTCCAGAATTAATGCAAGACCAGTATCCTTATAATCTGGAAAAAAAAAAAATACTTTTCAAACTTGATACCTACAAGGGAACATATTATAGAGAAATTACAGAACAACAAAGATAAAGTAGAGGCCCCCAAAGCAGCAAGAAGCAAAAGAGAAGATCACACATAAAACACAGCACAAAGCAACACACAACATTTGGACCGGCAGCCACATGAAGCCGGCAGACCACAGAATGCGTTTAAAAGTTCCAAGAGAAAATAATTGTGAACCTAAATATAGTCTAAATTGGAAGAGAGCCATGTAGAATTGCAGTATTGAAGTGAGTACTGCGTGTCGTCTGTAGAGATCTGGTGTCAGTGTTGTCTGTAGAGATCTGATATCAGCATGCTGTCCTTTTCAGTACAGTCCTCGTGTGCTCATCAGCTGTTTATGAGATTGAAACACGTAGCGAACAACATTCCATTGTTAATGGAGTGGAATGGGCCAGACAGGTGTAATCAGACTATTCCAAAAGCTGATTCCCTTCTCTAGGGCACAGCAAGAGGTTGAGTGTGTAGTAGATGCTCAAGAAATATATAAACAGAAGAATGGATAGATGGGTAGATGGGTGATGGACAGACAGATGGACACATGCATAGATACACACATTCTATGGACTAATTTTGCCATCTCTGACTCTAACACTGAATAGCCTTTAGGCAGAATCTGATAATGATGCAGAGTCCAAAATGCTAATTTAAAAAATTTTCAGCTCTTGGGTCTGATCAGAATTGCTTGTACTGGAGGAAATATAGGGAAACAGCTTTATGCGTCCACAATGCAGAGCATTTGTCTGTATGAGCACTCTTTGGGCGCCACTGGTAAGTTATTTAGTGAAATCAGGTGATGAAAGTTCCCTGCCAGGGTGAAGGTCAGGGGCTTTCTCCTTTTCTGAGTGAAATGTGACATCAAATGTTGGGCCAGTTGTGAATATCTCTGACCAAGGTCCAGAACTCATTTATCTGGACACTGACCAAAAAAAAAAAAAAAAAAAAAATTGTATGGCACACTTTAAAAAGTCTGTCACTGTTTCCTGAGAGAAATGATCTCTCTAGGATCTGACTAAAAATCATGGGCAATTGAAAGCCTGGTTTATCCCTGTGGACTATTAGTCACCCTATAAAAGTTAATTTAAAACAAATTAACCCATAAATCTCTACATTGTCTGCAAATACTTACCACTATAAAAAACCTAATTTAAACCCTTTCCCCTCTATTCTAAATTAGGGTTGCACTGCATTTTAGAAAATGTCTTCCCGACTCAGAATAAATTGCCAGTTATTTCCTTTCTTATTGATGTTGGTAGAAGTTCTAAGGGTAATATTAGGTCTTGTATCACAATCTCTTAGTGCTCAAAGAGAAGGAGAGAGAACATGTAATATTTTACATAAGCCTTAATACATAAAATTTATGCATTGGGAAAGTTTAATTTTAAATGCAGTTCCTCGGGCCATTTTCACCTGAAAGCTACTTAATATTGTTTCTTAGTTAACACTTTAGTCAAACTCAAATATGGAAGAAAATAAAATCAGAGAGGTAGTTCCCTGGTGGAGACAGAATTTTTTATATTTTATCAGGATCATTAATATTGGAATATCAGAGGAGAATGTAAAGGAGCAGACTTCACTTTGCCATCAAAAGACCAGGTAGGATAGCTTGAACCATTAGGTTTGTTTAGATTTCTTTCTTGGCTGAAGAGCCAAAATGCAAATTCTATTTACTCTAGAAACACTGCTTTGAACTATTAGTGGAACATGGCAAATTACCAGGTTGAAAAAAAAAAATACACCCCCCCCCCATCTTTTCTAGAGAAACTAGAAACACAATCATGTAAAGCTTTGGTTTATAGCTCCCCAACGTTGAGAGGCAACCTGTTCAAAACAGGGTATTATCATCTCCAGTAGTTCGGAACTTCTAGAAATTCAGTTCTTACATAGAAAAGTTTTATTTTTTATTCTAAGCAACTTCTATCCTGCAAATCATTAAAAAAAAAAAAAAATGGTTATCTAAGTCACAGGAGGACTCAGATGTGATTAAATCAATTAAATTCAAATGCTCCCCCCAATTCGTTGTCGACAGCCAATAAGAATAAACAATAAAGAATTTAGTACATGGAGACATTTCATGGAAAGGTGTTCCACGACTGTCATTTCATAATCTAAAAAAAGGCACCGTGGAGCTGCTAATTATCAGGCTCCCCCACACCACCATACTGATGTTAAATGGCACTGTTCCATTAGCTGTAATTATTCCATTTGTAATAAATAAGCATTAACCATTTTCCAATGTACACTCACAAATCATTTTTAAAGGATGACTTTCATGCATTTAAAATCATATATTTCAAAACAGCCCAAGCGACAAATCTGTATGAAGGCCTAAATTCAAATTAGAGGAGCATTTAAAAAATTAAAATGAAATATATTCAGTAACAGGAATTATTGGAGCCTGTGAAACCTTACAGAGATGGAGAGACTAGAAGAAAATAAAGAAATTACTACAACCAAGTAGAGAAGAAAAATATCTAGATGTTCAATTGGCTGAATGTATTCATTCTTCGAAAGACCCAGTTTTTTGTCAAACTCAACACCTGAAATCTAGGAAGTGATTTGTGTGAGAATGGACTCTGATGACTGAAGGCCAGCTGCACACTTGAGGAGCATTTCTGACCTCTATTCTGGCGACATAGAAGTAAGCAACTCTTTGCAAATGCAGAGGTACAAATGTGCATGAGAGCTAGTGATGTAAGGATTTGGATGTGAAGAAGAGACAAAAGTAGAGGTAGTTTAGAACTCCCCAATAACTGTTCCCTGGGTATCTTTTTGAGGATGTATTGTATTCACAAATCCATAGTTGTTTATCTACTGTGCTTAGATGTAGAAGGAAAGATTTACCAGTATTATTAGAAAGGCATGGACAGCTGCAAGTATGATTTGTGCCTCTTCCTCTGCATGCTAGACTTCAATGACTTTCCAAAACAATTCAAAAAGTTAATTAACAAGGGCAGTGCCTGTGGCTCAAGGAGTAGGGTGCCAGCCCCATATACTGGGGGTGGCAAGTTCAAGCCTGGCCCTCGCCAAAACTGCAAAAAACAAATAAACAAACAAATAAAAAAATTAATTAACAAATTATAAGGTTACTGCAAAAATACTGGTAAGGAAAAAGGCTAATGTTGATGGAAGGGATGAGCCCCAGTAGTGATTTTTCAAAGCAAATAAAAAATAAGTCCTTTTTTTATTAGTGAACCCAGAGAGTCAAAGTTTTGTTTGCTACCAATCTTGCATGAAAAGGGAATGCTTACACATTAGCCCCCAGGTTCTCAAATTTGCTGAGGTGAGGACTCCCTGATAATCTCAGTGCTTTCTCAATGCAGAAGAAACTTTGCTTGTCTCTCAATTGATTTTATGAACATTGAATGATTTGACTAGCAGAAAATGCAATTTATTATGTATCCATAGCACAAACTCCCAACCGTGAGTGGGGGAGGAAATCTGTTAACAATAAAAATAACAAATAGCATTCAGGTATTTGCTACTGTGAAAGCTAGATTGCTCACCATTGTTTGGACTGAAATAGCATGGAACTGTGCTGTCCGATACAATACAGTTTAACAATAAAGTCAAATGTGACTATTTAACTTTAAGTTAATTAAAATTAAACACAATAGAAAATTCAGTTCCCCAGTTGCGCTGGCCACATGGCAAGTGCTTGTCAGTACTTTCCAGAGGTGTTTCCTAACAGCCAGCAAGGGGAAGGTTAGACTAAGGCACGGTTTGTAGCAAACCGAAGAAGCTGGGGCACGGTTGTCATTGGTTAGATGTTTCGCAACAAATAGATTTTTCAAATTTCATGGTCAATATGTACTTTGAAGTCGAAGATTATATTTCTGAGACATTAAATCAAAACTTCAAATCCAAAATTGAATGTTTTTGAGACACTTGTGCACATTTTCTATAAACATTGGGAAGGAGAACTGTGATTTTCTGATGACAAGATACAAAACCTGTATAGATTTAAACTTAACAGACTCTTTGCCCCACTTGCCTCATGCTGTCTGTTCATCATACTCACCTAAATATAAAAATATTTCTAAACATCTTTTTTCTTATCTTTAACCATAAGGGTAATAGCTAGCACAGTACATTGATTTTTCAAATGTGTAGGACAACAAGATCATTTTATTTCAGCTATTCTCATCAAATATCATTGTCAATTCAAAGCTTTGATGGGTTAACATTTTATTACTATCTATGAACATCCATTTTTTTTTCTTCGTTTGCTTAGAGCAGAGCACCTTATAACATTTTTCACGGCTGAGACAGTTCCCAAATCTTGGCTGAGGGTTTAAGTAAGGGTCACGACCTAGTCTAATTTCATATCCTATATAAAATGTCACCTTGAGAAAAGTGCTTTCTTCCAAATTTTGAAAGCAAAAGAACTAAAGCTACAAATGATAAAGACAATTGGCATCCAGTTTACTCTTCCAATAGAAGTACACCACGTGCTAATGGATGCTCAGTGACCTTGCTTGGAAGTCTGTTCTATCCTCAGAGAAACTTTTGGGAAATGCACCCCAGGTATCTAGGAGGATGGCTGCTGGTAGGGGCCAGTTGCCCTTCTGTGGACCGTGTGTGTCGGTGTCATGCAATCATCTGACCTGTTCTTTCCTTACCCCACAACAGGTGTTAGAAGATTTCACCTCAGATTACACACTTCCCCAAGGTAAATTGTTTATGCCCTGAATATTTAACCAACAAGTTTATTAGAAGGCTTTATTTCCTCGTATTAAAAAAAAAATCCTGCTGTGTCCATTGCTGTGGTTCTCTGTCTTTCTAATCCTTTCTTAGAATGTGTCCTTACCTACTTCTGAGCAATTAAATCTGAATCCCTAGGGGTAATGCAACAGTGTTTTGGAAAAGCTTCTCAGACAAGTCTAACGCATGCTATAGGTGACAACTCGATCCCATGTGAACCTGAGTCCCTTCACTCCCCAGGGCGCGGCTGCACATCCTGGCCAGGTCTAACGCACGCTACAGGTGACAACTCAATCCCATGTGAACCTGAGTCCCTTCACTCCCCAGGGCACGGCTGCACATCCTGGCCGTGCCACTGGTTCATGATGTGATTTGGGCCAAGATTTACCTAATCTGTCTTGTGTTCATCCAAAAAATAGGAATAATAATAATCTCCTACAATTGTCAAGAAAATGAAATGAGATAAAACTTGCACTCACCTTAAGAAATTAAATTTCTGCTCACCCACCTGTGTTGTCTGTAACTGGAACATGCTTTAGAGGTTTATTTTGGGGAGGAAGCAATGCTTAGAGTCCAGCATTGAAACTGGTTCTTTACTGGGGAGTGTCATTAGATGGCGCTGTTCCACACAGCCCTCTCACTTAACCATACCCTGTGTGGTCACACTTTAATCAGTTTATGCCCAGTATTGGTGGCAAGTTCTATTCTCTTTATGAATTTGCTTGTTAGTGGACAGGGAGGTTCCAGTCACTTAGGATAACTAGGGGAGAGAAAAGGTTTCATGAGATAATTTTAACTGTCTGCTTTGCTTAATTTAATTTGGTGAATTGTGAAAATAATTCCTTTTTAGTGGCAGAATACCACTGACCTGGTTAACATTGGTTGGGGGTTGTTTGGGGGAATTTTGAGATTAAGGAGAACAATTCCAGTAGCACTGATGCAGTCAACTACATTTTCTGAGCTAATAAGCCACTGGAGAACAGAAATCATGTAGAGTTCATTTGGGGGTCTCTCTCAGACTTTGCAAATGGATGGTATCCGTCCAGCAAATATTTACAGAATAGCAAATGAGAGATACAGGAAGGCTTTTGATTTCAAATAGTAAGTAGATTTTTTGAAATTATATTATTTTTCAAAAATTGGACTACATTATTTGTTTTCATCAATGCCTTACCGTCCCCAATATGGCATGTTTTGAAAAATACTGTATTCATTGTGTATTCCTTAAGCCTACACCAACTCATAAAGAAGATGGCCAAGACAGGGGAAGATTCACATGGGTCACAGTTTTCCATGAATAACCCACATGTATTTTCCAATATGCGAAACATTTATAAAGTGAAATCTGAGTGCTCTAGCAGAGCCACAGACTTTTGTATGACAACCTTGACAGACAGATCAATTTGATTCCTGACAATGTGGTGGTGGGGGAGGGGAAGTTGGCTCCTTTTTAGCATAGCGATGTGTAGCTTTTCAGGCAAAAAGTTAGAATTACCTGAAATGACCTACCCTGCATCCCCAAGCAGGTCCAACCACAATCTAGCTAAACAACCGTGAAGTGTAACTATCAAGGGATCACCCTGGTGGTGGGTTTGTTTATCCTGAGATAAAGAAGAGATACTCTGCTTAACAAACCATATAGGAACAAATTCTGAAACAACTGAAAGTTTACATTTTTTTCACCATTCCTAGAAATAGAATGACTTTGATGCTCAGTTTCCAATTAAAGTCAAAAAGGCTAACCCTTGGAAAAATTTGAAAGGGAGGAACTGTGTCTTCTTCACCTCTAACCTTCCTCTGCCCTCTTTCCCCACAGCTCCTTGGTGCTCCTGTGGTGCCAGGCCCCTCTGAACCCTTGTCAATCATCTGTGATGGCTGAGGGATTGGCATTCTCTGAATGAAACTCATTCACACTCAAGGGTTACCTTGAGCTCTCATTTGCATGTAAAGCCTTTTCTTTCTAACTGTGGAATTGCCAGGTTGTTTTTTGTTTTTTTTTTCTTTAAACATTTTTCAGGCAAAAAGCAGGAAATATCTGGTGGGGGATGGTAGAAGGTTAGGGTGTATGATCTCCCCAGGACTATTTTCTCAGGTTGGAAAGAAAAGTTCAGAGTGCCTTCTGTGCTCCACTTGGGGAAAGCAAGAGGGGTGTAATTATGGAAGAGTGGAGAGATGGGAGAAAGGGAAGGAAGAAGAGCAGAAGAACAGAAGGGAAGAGAAGAGGATTTTGGTTTTTATCTCAGAGTTGAAGATTTTCTGTTTGATGTCCTTTTACATTCCTTTAAAAGTAATTTTGGGGGTTACAGGGATGGGGAAATGTGTCCTCTTAGCAACAATTCCCTCTGGTGTCTAAAGCCTTCCCTTCTTTAAGAGACTAGGGACCTGGAAATGCTCCTGATTCCACAATTTTAACACAACCCATCTTACTCCATCCCTCTGCTCCAAGTACAGACATTTATTCCTGCAACATTTTCGGTAGTCTTTTTCCCAATGCTTACGTATTTGAATGACACAAAATAACCCCCACGGATCATTTTGTTGTTCCCACCTCTGTTTCTAGCAGAAGAAGCAGTTTGAACGTATTCACAGCAACACTCTGCTGTCCTCACTGTCTCTCAGTGAAAAGCCAGCTCTGGTACCTTCACTGCTGAGCGTGAGTCAGGCTTGAGACCAGATGACGCTGGACTGAAATCTCACACACAGTTCTCTAAAGTTGGATTGTTAACAGTTTCACTGGTTTTGCATGTTTAGCAGGAAAGATTGATTATTGATTAGCGATGGGCACAGAAGGACCATATGGTCCTTATTTGCCTTCTCTTGTCTGAGCTTCTTAAACGGTCTGGGATTTGTCCAGTTTCCCTGGCCACAAACTTTCTCTTTCTTTCTCTTACTTTGCTAAGTGTTCTGGGATCAGTTTGCCTGTTGTTAGTTAGGTGGCCTACTTCATGAGCACTCTAAAGGTAGCATCCTTAAATGTCTTCCATCTCAGAGACAACTGATTTTATAAATTTTATCTAGCCTTTTGGGTGGGCGAAAGCATGATCGAAAGTTCATGAATGGTAGTTACTATGTAACTGCAAAACATCTCTCACTTTTCGCTGTGTGATGGCATTAAAATTGCAAATGTTTTATATCAAGATAATATTAATGATGATGATGATGGCTAAATACTTCTCTTTAAACAACAGACCCACCAGGCAAACCAGCCAAGCTAGGCTGAGGGAACAGCAGATTGCCAGCTCCCACCTCATCTCACTCCAGCATGCAATGACAGGTGGGATGTGTGGCACTATTGAAATTAATTCCCCCACATCCTTTTGGGGGGTTATCATTGCCAACTGTGTAAAGTTGAAGCCACCTAAGTTAGATGTTCTTACTGTGAACGTGCACTGTCTTATAAGCCACAATCATACGGTGAAAATAACCCCGGCAGCTTCTTACAATAGAACACAATGGAAGCACAAGTGAGCAGAGCTAGTAATCCCCAGTCTTCCAACACAACCCCCATCCTGGGTGCTGTCACAAAAATGCACTTTAATTAGGAGGGGAGGAGCCTACACACAGGAGTTGAATGACTCGGTCGACACAGGATTTAAAACACTGGCTTAGACATGAGACAAATGTAAGGTCGAATCCCACCTCTTCCACTTACTAATTTTGGCATTGTGTGGTTATTTAACTTCTCTGGATTCTTTCCTCATCTGTAAAATGGCTATAATGGAACCTACGACATCTACAGCACAGCGATGCATTTTAGAGATGGTGTAGAGTACTTTTCTTTTTGCACACGATGAAGTTCATTCTGATCACTTCAATGAGAGAAGGTTTTTTAGGTCCAAGTATAATATTGGGCTTATGGTGGCAAAGAGAAAGGATGGTCAACTATGATGTTCTACAGCCAAATTTTGTCAAGCAAGAATCTAGTCAGGCATTTCCAGATTTTCAAATTTTTCAAGGTATTTTTTGCTGAGGTTAGCAAAATGCATATATATTCATGTGAAATTTCCCAGTAATTTCATATTTTAGGAGGACTGCCAGGCCAACCGGATGGAGGGGTCTCCAACCCACAGCCTGTGGGTTGCCTTCACTTTATGTGAGGACTATTTTGCCTCTCTGTGGTGGTGGATGGCATGAAAATTATTCATGGATCTTTTTTCTTCCTCATTAGCTTTTGTTAAGATTTGTGTATTTAATGTGTGGCCCAAGACAACTCTTTTTCTTCTGATATGGTGCAGAGAAGTGTACACCCCTGTAGAATGTGGCCCTTGGGCAACCCCTTTCCAGCTTGAAAACTCGTATACACTCAACATACATTAGTCATTTTTATTCTTATTAGCCTTGGTCACTAGCTGACACATAATTGAACCTGGAGAATCTCTTAACATTCTCAGGACAGTTGTCTCATCATATGGTAAACTTGATGTTCAAATTCTAAAAGTAACAAGTGGCCTGGGGTCCTGTATGTTCAGAGCTAATTATAATGTCACTCAGTGCCTACATGGGCAAGCATCATCTAAGCCTAAAAGGGCCAGGCTGGACTGGAAATTCAGTTATCTTCCTATGAACATAGTCACAAGATGTGGTGCCTAAGGGAGAGCTGGTGTAGGAGAGCATTTTACTTGGAAAGCAGGAGAAAAATAGTAAAAGTGCCTGTTTCTATGTATAAAGTATATCCTGTAAGTGCTAAATGTTGTCTTACATTACAATAGTACATAAGCAAAGTGCTTATGATATATTTATAAATGTCAACATAGAGAGAAAGATTGGGGGAAAGAAGTGGTTGTGTTTAGTTACACTGAATTTTCAAACCATGAGAAGTTGAGGAGGCTTGTTGAGTGCTGAGATGTATGTTTAGCATTTCTTTTGTCAAAGCTTTTCCCTTCTCTGGCAGTGAAACATGAGGGAATGTGACTCAATCTCTGAGCTTCATCTGTTAAATGGAAATAATTAGGTCGTACCACAGAGGCTGACTCCAAAGGACAAAGAAACTTGGTGTAAATGTGCTTAGCACAGTGCCCAGAACACAATAGATGCTCCGAAGATGAGCTATCACAATGAAATGACTAAAGTTAAACAAGTAAAATTGGGGTAAAGATAATTTAGCTTTTTAATTGGTTAATATTTGTGTTATGATAACTAACCGGGAACAAATTACCGAAAGAAACATTTCAGCTTTTTCTATTATCATATCTATAAGGTGTGATTTAAACACCTTCTCCCAGGATGAATTATTGGAAAACAGGTATTCTAATGCAATGTCTTTTGGATTATGAACAAGGGAGCTTTTGCCTTATAAACTCCTGGGGTGAAATCTCATCCCCAATCTTCAAAGTGTGACAAAGAGCTATTGATTGAGAACATATTGTCATTTAAATTACAATTAGGGATGGGTGAAAGGTGGTTATTCAACAATTCAAACCTTTCTTTTAATACTGTCAAGGACGACTTAACCTTAACCCAAACACACTTCTAAAACTTCTGAGTTTCAATCTGTCTAAAATCAATGTGCTTTTCGTAAAGTAAAAGAATCATGTCATTACTATCAGATGTTGAATTCAGTAGTTTTGAATCTGGTGGTGGAAATCTTTCAGAAAGCTTTGCTCTCAGTCACAAAACACTTGTGTCTCAACGCAAATCCAGTACTACATTTGCACCTTAATGTGGAATTAAATCATTCAGTGCGTTTTTTTTTTCCTAGAGTAGCTAGTTATAAAAGTATATGCATTTTCAAAAATTACGTGCTATGTGGGTGATGTATGTTTTAATTTAGAGTATTTTAAATAGGAAACCATCCTTCTGAAGGAGCCAATTCCTAAGAACTTCATGTCTTTTATTACTGGCAAAACAACGTTCAATTCTAAAGGCATTAGGCAGTTCGGATCTTAAACGAAACAATGGACAGAAAGGAAACAGCGTGCGTGTCTGAGTGTTTGTGCTGTCTCACCCACTCTCTCCCATTTTGTCATATGAATGTATTTCATAAATAATTTGCTTTGATATTGCACACACACGCAGGGGCACACACACCAACATGCTATGCACGCATTGGCAAAATGCTGGACTCAATCTCACAATCTTGCTCAGGTCAAGTTCCCTGCAGTTTTCACAGGAATGCAGACAGCATGAAGACTGCGGCTTACATCTCCTTTCTTGAAGTACGTTTAGAATTATTTTGCCAAAGCATGCCTTTTCTCCCCCCCACCCTCCCACCCCGCGCTCTTTCCCTATCTCTTTCTCTAGTTCCTTGTATAATGCATGCACACCTGCCTATTTTTCTCAGGAATGGCAGGCGTTTCTTGGGATGACAGATTATGCCAGAGGTGCCTTTGGCAGCCTCTCGTCCTCAGGGCAACTATTGTTCTGGCAGCAGTAAGCCAGTGAACAGCACAAGGTCATCCAGCCCCCAGTCTCTCCACCCGCTCCTTCTGATGGGCCTGTGTTCTGAGGTACACTTCATTTGCTTGACACATGAGGTCATGAAAGGTAGGCTCTAATTGAGTCCATATTCTGTAAGGGATAGCACAGAGAAAACGGTGGGGTTTCCTACTAGAGTACTGTACAGTTAACTGAGCTTCAGTTCTGATGATCTTTAGGTATTTTCTCCCTTGTGAAGGAAAGCTAAGGAAAATGAATTTTTCTGTACTTCAGAGATTTGTCAGGGTGTCTGCTAAACAAATGGGAACATCTAATTTTACATTGATTTGAAAACTCTGACTAGAAAACTCATACATGAACCCCACCTTCACACAATGTAATTAGTAAGGGAGAAAAAAATACTCAGGCTTAACATCCATCAGATAAAAACTTTTATCAGAAAATCTACATGGAATCACTATAACCCTAAAAAACAGGAAAAGAGTATTGCTTGTGGGTATAAATAGGCAATTTATATTATCAAAACTTCAAGGATTTCTGTTCATCTATTGTAGGAAAAAAGAATCATTTCTCATGACTAACTCATATTTACTAATACATTCTAATTGAATGACCAAGTAGAAATGTAAAGGCAGAACAGTTTTGGGTTTTATTCAGGCAAATATAATATCTAAATGTTGAGAAAATGAACACTTAGAAATTCAAGATATTGGGGGGAAGCAAGATGTTTTACTGCCGCCTTGTGGACATTTTAAAAGAACTGAGTATTTATTTAAACCAGTGGTTAATTTGTGAATTTTGATCAATAAAAGAACCAGACAAAAATGAAAGCAGGGTAGAGGTGGAATATTATATATTAATTAATTAAATTTAACTAGGAAAATATTTTATTTTTAATATCTAACCCAAGGATATCCAGACAGTCCTCAGAGGATCGTGTCTGCTATACTTTAAGAAATTCTTCACACACACAAGCAGAGGGATGGGGAGGTGGGACAGTGCGATCAAATATTAGGTCATAGACTTTAACCAGAATAACATTATCCTAATTTTTTTTTTTTTACTCTTGACCTAATTTTGCCACTATGTTTCAAGAAAACTTAGGAAATCTCAGTTAATTATCATAGAAATTAAATGCAGCACCAGAAAAGCAGTGATAAGAAACACTGGACATATTCTGGGGTTCAGTCCAGCATTTTAACTTAGAATGTTTATTTAAACGTAACTGGAGTTTATAAACTTGTTTTCTAGGGAGATTTATAGTGCTTTCTGATTTTGGCTGGAATGAAAAAGTCCAGCTTGACTTCCTGCTAAGAACGTGCTAGTGTAAACCACCTTCTTCTTAAATTTTGGCATGAAAAAGATATTTTCCTTGGATACATTTCTAATCACAAATGTTCAGGTAGAGGCTTAATTTAAGTGTAGCTACCAATATCCCAGAAATACTGGAATGTTCTAAAATTCCAGCACCACATAAATTCTTGTTGACAAAGCATCAACAAACATATTATAAATTCCAATTTCTCATTGTTCATAAATACTAGAAAAGTCTGACCAATCCACTATGAAAAAGGTGCCTTGACACTTGGGGTAGTAAATTTAATTCAGAATTGAAAAAAACAAATTGAGATCTTTAATTAAAAATGTTTTTAAGCATATCATATTATAGATAAATGTTATAAGATTTAGATTTTCCCATTGGCCTGGGAAACATCTTTAATGAACCAATCTGAAAACCAATAATACAGAAATAATCTAAATTTTGCTAAATAAAATTTAAATTGCTTGTTTTTTATTATTAAAATATTTTGATTTGATTGAGTCAATACAGAACAATTATGTAAATAAAATAATTATAAACCCATTTTCTGACCAAACACCAAGCAATATTCCATAAGTGGCATAGCAGAGTTTAGTGGTTGTCATGAGTTTTCTTTTGGTCTTGAACAGGAAAACCTTAAGTGAATGTGATTTTCAAAAATTCCATCCCATTTCTGTTGCAGTAGGGAAGGCTTTCAGATTGTTGATAAATGAACAAAGATTTGATTCCAAATTATTTCACAAAGATGTTATTCAGGGCATCATCAATAGGAAATGATCATTTCTATCTCAGCATTCATTGTGGAATGTTTGTTGTGTGCCATTCACTTAACTTACATTGTCATTAGGCTGTGTTATTATCATGTCCTTTTCACAGATGAGAAAATGAAGATTCAGAGGGGTTAAATAATCCAGCCATGGTCACACAGCCTTTTAATGGTTCTTCTAGCGGCCCCAACCACTTTGTGTGCCTCTATATTCCCTGGACACAATACCTTTGGGGAATGATCATCACCTGTTTGTTTTCAGTGGTCGGCATTGCTTTTGAGTTGTATCCAAAAATCTTTAACCATGTATTGAACAAATATAAAATCTGTGTATTATTTACTAGTTGATTCATTTAATAAAAATCTGTTGAATGCATTTTTCTGTGTTGCTTATAGGACTAGGCACAGGGGGATAGTAATGTCACACTAAGCATGGTGACTGCACTTTTGGAGATGATACTCTGTCAGACACTGAGTGAGTTTCAAAAATATGAAAAGTAGGTAGGACCTAATCCTTCATGAGAGAGGAAAAAAATGTAATAGCTTTGAAATCAGGTGGAATTCGAGTGGCTCTGGTACCTTGTATTCCTGGGAAAACGTGAAGCCTTCATTTTCTTTTGCCTTCTTTTTTTTCTTCTGTGTTTAGCATAAAGCATTATGTGAGCATGTAATTTCCCTGGCCTAAAGTAGGTGTTCCGTGCACAGTGGTCATTATTACAACCTGTCAAGGGGGAAAGAGACATGAAAACAATTCTGCTATTATGTGAAAGTACCATAATATAATGACAAGATTCTTGGTAACCTGGGGCACAGTGATTTGCTGGAGGGAGTTGATGAGAACTTCAAGTGGGAAGTGACATTTGATTTGGATCTTAAAGGATGACTTAAAAGATGCTGGGCAAGGGACCTTGACAAAAAAGTGCATAGTTGGGTGAGGATTTCACAGGACCAGAAAGTTAAGGTGTATGTAGGATTAGAAAAATAAGGCAGTCAGTTTTCCAAAGTCCTAAACCCCAAAGTTTAAAGATTGCCCTCTGTAAATAAATTTTGCAATATTTTCTTCTAGATCCTTTAGGAATCTTTGACTGCAAATATAAGTAAATGCAATTCAGGCTGAATTAAATAAATAGGGAATTTATTAGCTCAAATAAATGGAATTTCAAAGTTGACGTTGGCATCAGGCAAAGTTTGATCAAGATGTTATCATGCCCTGTTCTGCCTTTCTCTGAGCTTTCCCCTCTTCCATGTGATGTTATCTTCAGGGTCACTCTTGGCAGCAATAATGTCTTCAAATAGTGAGGTCAGATCTCTTGGATCCAGGGACACATTCTCATCATTTAATCAAACACTAAATCCTAGGGGAGAGATTAAAGATATGCTGATTGGCTGCTATTGTTTTTGTTTGCCTCCTCCAAATCTCATATTGAAATTTGATGCAGAATGTTGAAAGTGGGGCTTAATTGGAGGTGTTTTGGTCTTATGAACAGGTTAATGCCCTCTCTAGGATGGAAGCCTGAGTGAGTTCTCACCCTATTAGCTCCTTTGAAAGCTGGTTGTTAAAAAGAGCCTGGTGCCTCCCTCCCCACTCTCTTCCTTCCTTTATTGCTAAGCGATCTCTGCACATGCTGGGTCCCCTTCAATTCCACCAGGAGCAAAAACAGCCCAAAGCTCTTATCAGAAGCAGGTGCTGTTGTCATGCTTCTTGTACAGCCTGAAGAACCATGAATCAAATAAGCCTTTTTTCTTTGTAAATTGCCCAGTCTCAGGTATTACTTTATAGCAACACAAATGGACTAAGATTGGCATAAATACACCCAAAGAGCAGAAGTACTCCCACCCAAACCACATGGCTACAAATGAGAGAAGTAATATGGCAGCTGTTGACTAAAAGAAGGAATGCAACCGGTCAATGTTTATTAGTCTCCCCTTAACTAATGGAGTCTCAGAGTCTCCTCTGGAGTTGATCCCTGGAAGGGCTATCATCCAATTTACTTATAATGATTAAAAAAAAAAAGAAGAAGAAATAGAATCAGTAATATTTTCCTATTTTTACACAAGGACAATATCTTTGACACGTGTCTAAGACTTAGCAATGAACGAGATAATAAAAAAGAATTTCAAAAATTTATTCTCCAATTTGTGAATGCACATTCACAAAAGTGGGTTTTACCGTGAATCAAGTGTGTTTCAAGGCTAATTCTAAAACACACACTCAAGGCATTCCTCTTTAATTCATATTTCTTTAGAGTCTGGGTTTTTTTTTTTTTTTTTTTTTTTTTTTTAAATTTAAAAAACGCCCAAAATAAATTAAAATTTTTTTAAAAAAAAAATTTAAATTAAAATTTTTTTTTATTTTTTTTT
>CAUYPK010123231.1:0-79880 GCA_963574355.1 Loris lydekkerianus | reverse complement strand
AGTCTTGGTAGGTGGCGTGCTTCCAGGTATTGGTCGATTTCTTTCAGATTTTCATATTTGTGAGAGTAGAGTTTCTTGTAGTATTCGTTAAGGATTTTTTGAATTTCTGAGGGGTCTGTTGTTATTTCATCATTACCATTTATGATTGATGAAATTAGAAATTTTACTCTTTTTTTTCTGGTTAGGTTGGCCAAAGGTTTATCTATTTTATTGACCTTTTCAAAGGTCAAACAACAATCAATAAATCCAACTTTTGGATTTATTGATTGTTGTATAATTCTTTTGCTTTCAATTTCATTTAATTCTGGTCTAATTTTTGTTATTTCTTTTCTTCTGCTGGGTTTGGGGTTGGAATATTCTTCCTTCTCCAGTTGCTTGAGATGTCCCATTAAGTTATTAACTTCCTCTCTTTCCGTTTTCTTGAGGAAGGCGTGCAGTGCTATAAATTTCCCTCTTAGGATTGCCTTTGCATTATCTCAGAGGTTCTGATAATTCGTGTCTTCATTGTTGTTTTGTTCCAAAAATTTGATGATTTCCTTCTTAATCTCATCTATAACCCATCTATCCTTCAGCATAAGGTTATTTAACTTCATGTTTTTGTATGGGTATGCAGATTCCTGTTGTTATTGAGCTCAACTTTTATTCCATGAGGGTCTGAGAAGATGCAAGGAATAATTTATATTTTTTTAAATTTGCTGAGGTTAGATTTGTAGCCTAGGATGCAGTCTATTTTGGAGTATACTCTGTGAGCTGATGAGAAGAATGTGTATTCAGTTTTGTTGGGATGAAATGTTCTGTAGATGTCTGTTACATCCAGGTGTTGAATGGTTAAGTTTAAATCTTAGATTTCTTTGCTTAGCTTCTTTTTGTAGCATCTATCCAGGACAGCTAAAGGGGTGTTAAAATCTCCAACTACTATGGAAGTGGAGGAAATCGAGTTGCTCATGTCTGTTAGAGTTTCTCTTATAAATTGAGGTGTGTTCTGGTTGGGTGCATAAATCTTTATAATTGAAATCTCATCATATTGAGTATTACCTTTAACAAAGATGAAGTGTCCATCCTTATTTTTCCTTATTTTGGTTGGTTTAAAGCCTATTGCATCTGCAAATAGGATTGCAATGCCTGCTTTTTTCTGCTTTCCATATTTTTGGAGTATAGATGAACATCCCTTCACCTTGAGTCTATATTTGTCTTTTAATGTAAGATGAGATTCTGGTATGCAGGAGATATCTGGCCTGATTTTTTGTATCTAGTCAGCCAACCTGTGCCTCTTTAGAGGACAGTTTAAACCATTCACATTAATATTGATAAGCCTTTAGAGGGTCCGGTGGACATTTTTAATCCTTTTGTGACTGTGGATGTTGAAATTTGATCAAAATTTTCTGGTTGGGTTTACTTTTGTGGTGAAGGATTATGCTGGGCTTTATGGAGGATAGGTCTGAGAATATCCTGGAGAGCTGGTTTAGTTGTGGCAAATTTCTTCAACATGTGAATGTCATTAAATTATTTAATTTCTCCATCATAAATGAAACTCAGTTTTGTTGGATACAGGATCCCGGGTTGAACGTTATTTTGTTTTAGGAGATTAAAAGTCGATGACCATCCTCTTCTTGCTTGAAAGTTTTCAGCAGAGAAATCTGCAGTTATTCTAATATCCTTCCCCTTGTAGGTGATGGTTTTCTTTCATCTAACTGCTTTCAGAATTTTCTCCTTCATATTAACTTTATTAAAATTAATTATGATATGTCTGGGGGATGTCTTATTCGGGGTGAGTCATGCTGGAGTTCTGAAATGGTCAGCTATCTGAATTTCAGAATCTCTTGGCATGTCTGGTAAGTTCTCTTTCATAATCTCAAGGACAAGAGACTCTGTGCCTTGTGAAGCCACTTCATCATTTTTGGAGATCCCTATAAGATAAATATTGGTTTTCTTTGAATTATCCCAGAGCTCTCTGAGAGAGTGATCTGTTTTTGCCCTCCATTTCTCTTCCTGTTTGAGAGTTTGGGAGCATTTGAAAGTTTTGTCTTCGATGTCAGAAATCCTTTCTTCTGCTTGCTCCATTCTGTTAATGAGGGATTCTACTCCGTTTCTCAAATCTTTGAGGGCTGGAACTTCTTGTCTCAATGTGTCAAAATCTTTGGTCATTTGGTCTTTGAATTCATTGAATTCTTGAGACATCTTTTGGGTTACTGCTTGGAATTCTAATTTAATCTTATTTGCTATCCAGATTCTGAATTTGATTTCTGACATCTCAACATCTATTTGTTTCTGCATGGATCTTGTGCTGTGTCTGCCTCATTGTTCCTTGGGGGTGTTGATCTACTCTGATCATTCATATTGCCAGGGATTTTCTGTTGATTTCATCTCATAATTGTTTTACACTGTTGACTCTGGCCTTCCTCAGAGTTGGGGTGGTGACTTTCTGAGATTAGACCCTGGGGGATTACTCTATTATTGCTGGATCTTTGTAGGGAGTGACCCTGTGTAGCTCTTCTTGGGCTGCCCCAGGCAGGGAGTTCTGGTTGTGGGACCAGCTGAAGTGTGACATCCCCAATCCAGCAACAGGTGGGGTGGTGCACACAGTGCTGGGAATGCCTGGCACCCAGTGACTTTGGCACAGAGGGCCCAAGGCTCCAGCAGTCTCTGGCCAGGAGAAGGGCTCCTCACAGAGGCAGGGAGGGCTCCAGAGGGTACCAAAGTCCCTGGCCAGATGAGCAGGCCAGTGTGAAGGAGGGAGGGTATAGGAGGGAGAACGAGAGGTTGTTCTGCTCCCAGAGTTCCTGGTCAGGGCGTGGGGAGGCCTGGCGGTTGGGTAGCAGGTCCTGGCACAGGGTTCTGGGCAGGTGCAGCTCTTATGGAGTTCCGGAAGGGTGCTGATCATGGGTCATGGTGGAGCTCTTCTGGAGAGCTGGGAGGGTGCTGATTGCAGGTTGTGGGGCAACTCTTCTGGAGGTCTGGGAGGATGCCGAATGCGGGTTGCGGTGCAGCTCTTCTGGTTGTCTGGGCCTGGAAAGTCAATCTGAACCTATTTGAGCCATAGCTGGAGTGCTGTTCCAGATCCAGGGAGTAAAGGCCAGAGGGGACACTGAGCAGCAAGCCCATGAAAACATTCTGCCTTCTTCCAGCTTTGGGCCTCCTCTCTGCCGCACTGGTTCCCCAGTTCTGCCTCCCCTCTTATGCTGAACCAACACTTCAGAGCCGTGATGTAGAAGGTGCAGCAGGTCCTCCTGGGTGGCTGGTGCTTACCAACCAACTTACTGTAATTTGTAAGCAACTTCGAGATATAGAGTGTTTCTACTTCCCCTGCTAGAAATAACTAATCTCAAATAACTTTTGATCTCAGATAACTTATGTACTTGGCAATATATCAAGAATTGTACATCTCTGTGAAAGCTTGGTTAAACCAGTTTTTTGTAAGCATTTCAATTTGTATATAAAATCATCACATCACATTGTATCCCATCAATGCATTATGTACACAGTTATGATTTAATAAAAGAATTGTTAAGAGGAAAAAAAATAGATTCCATTCTCCAATTTATAGGGTATGTGGACCTAGGCGCAAATCAATTTGCTTAATTCCAAGGAGCATACATACAAATTAAAACATTGTAACTCAGGGGCTTTATTATTTATGCACTTTGTGAACTGTTTTTTCTTTTCTGTGAAAGTTTATAGAACTTGAAAGTTGCAGCAGAAGGAAGTTGGAAAGAAGAGTGGGATTGTTTAACTGCCTCTTAAGATAGTCCCAGAAGCTTTTTAACTTTAATGACTGTACACCTGTGAATGGTTGTTCCTTACCATCCATTTTCACCCATATGTACCTGATGAGTAAGTGAAATGGGGGTTCATCAAAAATAAAAGCAAAGCACCCATTATCAGTCAGAGGAAATGGTGTGCTAAAGAAGTATTTGCTTTTCAACTAGTTTCAATCTACTGCAGGCTATGAAATGATAATCCGGCTTTCTTTTTTCCAGCAAAAGCCAACTATGTCATTTCTGTTTACAGACGAGTGGCTTTCAATCTTGAAATGTTTATTCTCTGCCTCCATTACAGAAAGAAAAGGTTTTCTTAGCTTGCCTCTGGGAGAGCAATATTGTCTGCATCTGTATTCTAAACTAGACTAAAGGAAGAAGGTTTGAAACAGGGAATTACTCCATGTGTCTGATTGAATTGCAGTTTGGAGAGACCCAAAGCCGGTTTTATGCTAACAAAAAAAAAAAAAAAAAAAAAGTAAGTAAAGGAGACAGATTATATACTTCTCCACTGTGGAGAAGGTAGCAGAAGTACAGTGTGGATGAATTGTTTTGGACACTGCTTGCTGCTTTTCCATTTCAATCTCTGTTCTAATGTATTAAGTTGATCGTCCACCCTTAGATCTATGTTCATCTTTGGACCCATTATTTTTAAAATCTGCCTAATAAATAACTAATACCTTGTAGCTGAATTCATAGAGGAAGAAAATGGATTGTAATTATATTACTGCAAAGCATTTCACTATTGGAAAAGAAGTTTCTCCCTCCCATTGAAATGTTAGCATAAGACATAAGTTCATAGCATCCATAAAGACAGGCATTTGATATTGGTAAAAAAAATAATTCTGGCAAATAAATAGACACAACCTGAATTTTCTGACTTTGCAAAACCCAGTTGTGGTTTTGCTTAAATGTCTTTTATAAAAAGACTTTGGATAATAATACAAACTGTGTGTTTGTAAAAAGGAAGCAACTTGAATAGTTCGTGCTTGTCACTAATAAGTAATGTATAATCAGCTTTCAAATATTTTTAAACTAGAGAGGAAAGAAAAATAAATTTATGGTGTTACCTTTCAGAAATAAATGTTGTAAATATTGTGGTAAAATTCCTTGAAGTCTGATTTTTACATTTTGAGTTTCTTGGTATTCTATCAGAAAAAAACACCCTATAGCATGATACATCCTGCTTATTTCACTTTGTTTTATGATTTAAATATTTGTGTGTTAATATAACTTTTAGTAAACCCAAAGTTTTTATTTTTTAAATATGTGAAACAGTTTAATGGCATTGTAATTTCTATTAAAAGACTCTATCGTAATTTATAAAGTCCTTTTTTTGTGGCATTTAGTGCTTTTAAGTATCTTTTAAAATTATAAATAGTTCTATAATAAATTTCTCTATTTATAAAAGTTGACAGACAAATTTGGAAAAGTAAACTTACTGTATAAGAGACCTTGGCATTGTTAAAGTCCTTGCTAAACAGTTACAATTGATTTTCATTATATATGCCACAAACACTGGTGGTGTTTACTGTTGTCTTGGTCGTGTGACCAGATAAAGTTGAGGACAGTTTTTCAGGCTCGCCCTGAGGTCTCTACTCACACACACTCAGAAACCTCCAGTACTGGAGAAATAGTCTAATAGGTGAGTTGGTACTTTGACTTTTCAAAATAACTGGAAAAAAATGTTAGCAGTGACCATAGTACCAAAAATTAAAACTTTAATTTCAGCTTGGCACTTGTAGCTCAGTGGTTAGGGCGCCTGCCACATATACCAGGACTGGCGGGTTTAAACCTGGCCTGGGCCTGCTAAACAACAATGATAACTACAACAAAAAATAGCCGGTTGTGGTGGGCACCTGTAGTCCCAGCTACTTGGGAGACTGAGTCAAGAGAATGACTTCAGCCCAAGAGTTTGAGGTTGCTGTGAGCTGTGATGCCAAGGGTGACATAATGAGACCCTGTCTCACAAAAAAAAAAAAAAAGTTAATTTCCCACGTACTGTGCACAAATTGCATGAGCATAGATACAAACAGAACAGAGGAGGTGTGCCATCTCTTTCTCTCCCTCTGTCAGCTTTCTCACACATACATACAAACATACACACACCTGTATAGTACACCCTTTTTAATTACTTTCTTTCACCTTCTATAGCTTTTAGCCTAATTTTAATTTTAATATAATCCAATTTTTAGTATTAATCCTAAGAAGAATGGGTGAGGCCCACAGAAACATTTTCTTGGCCCTATAATCTTCTCAAAAATCTAACTTCCCTACACCCACAGTAATATATAAACCCTTACAGAGTAGGAAACATGTGGTATGCAACTCCTTTTTATGGGTAATTGTCTGGGTATTAATCAATACATATTTTTTAGTCTAGCAGCATTCTTTGACACGAGTAACTGGTGTCAGGATAGTATGAGTGCATGCCCCCAAATTGCAAAAATAAAAATTCACTTAATTTCAAATTTCCATGAACATTTTTCTCTGAATTGTGAGAGACAAGGGTAACATTTCTACTTGTTCTCTGTAATTCTGCTACATTGTGAGTGCTCAACTAGCAGAAAATTATAATTGTCAGGATGAAAATCCTCTTTATTACAATTATGTGGTATAAATGTGAATTTGGCTGGGTTTAAAAAGTGTTTATATCCACACAAGTTCTTGTGCATCTAAATATAATTCTATGTTTTTCAAAATGAACCTTTTTATATATCTCTATGCAATGTAGTTTCTCTTTCAAACCACATGGATAAGCTTAAACAGTAAATGATCTTTATTTCACCTATTCGAATGTTAAAAGTTTTCCTCCACACTACCAAATATTGGGGAATGAGACATGGGTCATACTAAACATAAATGATTTTTGTTAAATTGTTCTTAGCATAGCATGTACTTTGATTTTTTTCTGTAGAAAACAATCTTCCATTTGAGAGTGAAATAAAATTTAAAGTTTAAAATACTGGTATAATGGAACATCATATATTGATCATTACTTTTTGAATGCTGGTAAGATACCCAGGAAGGCAAGACCTATTTGAAATGTACAGAAGTTAGAAGATAACAGCTACTTGTTAGAAAGTTTTCCAGAGAGTTGTATTGGTCTTTATGATGAATTAATTCATAATAAAAAAAATACTTTTTTTTTTTTTTGAAACACAGTCTCACTATGTCACCCTCAGTAAAGTGCTATGGCATCACAGCTCACAGCAACCTCAAACTCTTGGTTTTAAGTGATTCTTTTGCCTCAGTCTCCCAAGTAGCTGGGATTATAGGCATTGGCCACAATGCCTGGTTATTTATTTTTGTGGTAGTTGTCATTGTTGTTTTAAACAAAGGACTTGGCTGGGTTCGAGAAACTGCCTGACCCTGTGTTTTTGGCCAGCACCCTAATCACTGAGCTACGGGCACTGAGCCAAAAAAAAAAAAAATACCTTTTAAGTATGTTCACTGGGAATGATTTGAGGATTAGCAAATTTGATAATGACTATGTCTCAAAGTGAAAATTTTAGTCCTCTTTATCCACCAAATACATTTCTTTTCCATTGTCCCCAGTTAGAGTCAGCACTCTAGATTTGACAGACATTCGGGCATCTCCACTTCCCTTTCTTCCTACTGCCAAACACTGTTCTTCCTACTTTTTCTTTCCACAAAGCAATCACATCCATCCATGCCATGATATCTTCCCAATCATTGAGGCCTCCTGCCTCTTCTATTGATTTTCCTGTCTTCCATTTGTAAAAGGCAACTGGAGTTGCTTCTCTGATGTACAAATATAATATCATTCTGCTTACAGCCATTCTTCAGATAAGTGTAACTCTGAAAATCATACTCAGACTTCCTGAGATTGCTTATAAAATGATCACCTTTTACCCATTTTGGCCTCATCCCTGGCATTTCACACAGACACCAGCTGCCCCCCCCCCCCCCACTCCCTTTATAAGCACCCAGTTTCACCCAACTCTTTCAGCTCTTCCAAACTTCTTTCAACTTCAAAGATTCCACAGACTTCTATATCTCTGGGCATTTGCATATGCTTGTCTCTGCCAGAAAACGTCTTTGTCTGTCAGGAAAATTATTAGCCTTCATCTCTGACTGCCAAATGTCCATTTATCCCTTAGTCTAGTGATTTCAAACACACTATTGGTCATAACCCATCTTAAAAAATAGATTTTACATCAAAACTAAAATTTCTCTTACACACAAAACAAACACAATTAGACAATTTTCTTGAATCCATACGCATATATTTTATGTTCAATGCAACCTTATCATTTCTATTATTTTCTACTCGATTTACTAACTTGATCAGCATTCAGTTTGAATAACACAGTTTAAATATCATCTCTCCTGGGTAATATTCCGCGACCTTTTTACAACTAGCTTGAAGTCCCTTCTCTGTGATTCTTCCAGTCCTGGCACTTCCTGTATGATGTCCCTACACTGACACGGGTTTAGGGTTGGCTTGCTTCTCTGCCTTCTTCAAAGAGATACACATTGTGTCTATCTTATTAACAACCAGATTCCTCCATTGAGTACAGTATCTGTCTTATGTTAAGGGCTTAAAAATTAAAGTTGAATAAATCAATAAATTAAGTGAAATTCCAATTGATTAATGACACCAAAAAAATCAAGTTGTTTTGTTGTTGTGCAAATCTTAAGTGAGAAATCCAGGGGTGAGTGATTTCAAATCTGCCTTCAAGAAAAGAAATAAGTACAAGAAAGACTTAATGAAAAAAAATTTAAGTGACAGGAAGAAAAGAAAATAGTTTTTTGTAACCAACTTTCTCTACAAATGGCTATATTTCATCTTGTTTACACTCTTGTATATGGGTTAGGAACTACAAAATGCCAACCTTTGGTGGGAGGATGTCCTGAGAGGAATAGATTATCTTTAGCTATTGTTACAATGGAATGTGACCCAAGAGAAATAAGGCCTGTACTTTAACATTTAAAATTTGAAACAATAAGTCTTTTTTTTTTTTTTTTGTACAAACATTTCAAAAAGCTACATTCCAAATTGATGAGTCAGGCGGGAATCATTAGTTTGTTTAATTCAGAACATAAGTAGCACTGCTCTTTAGTCAGGCCTGGGTGTTCATCTATATTTCATTGTGACTTGCCAAGATTTTTCATATACGTATGTGACTTTGGTTTTAGCTATACATATATAATTCCTTCTTAATTTGTAATAGTAAATTGATTGAAATAAGAAAAATATATTTAGTAGTTTTGGGGGGGATATTTCTTTTTTTTTTTTTGGTAAAGAAAAAACAATATTCTCTAAGTTTTTTCTTTACTTTAAATGCTAATTTACGGGCAATTCAATCTACCTGTTTCTATTTCATGTCATCATGATGCTGTTGCAAAAGAACTTGTCAAACAAGTGTTTCCTCTTCCAGGAATATAGTGAGGTTTTGAGTAGTCTAATTTTTGTATTGGGATTTTTACCAAACACCAAAGGCACAGGCAGATGACTCAGTAAGCCATTCACTGCATGTTTCTTAAAATCACCATGTGTGAGAAGCTGGGTTAAGAAATCTGATGATGAGGATGTATAATATGCAGTTTTTTGTTTCTCATATATGTTATCTTCCTTTTGCAATCTGGGAACAAGGTGGTTGCAGTGCTTCCTTACCGTGCAATGTCTAGAAAAAGTAGAGACATCACCACTTTTTGTGCACCACTCTTGGTGCTGCGGAAAAAATTTTCAATTCATTTCCTCCGGCACAACAAATTTTTCACCAAGTCCTGTTAGTGAAAATTGGGTTTAGTGCTCTTTTGCGAACCAAGAGCTGGGAAGGGGAATGAGATTGCTTTAGGCCAATAAGGTTGATACATTGGTGGGAGATGAAGCTGACTCGGTTTGAGGCTCTTGACTGATTCATGAAGTGGATGAAAGGAGTTTTGTTTTTTTTTTAATTAATGCATAAGTTTTAAATTAAGGAAATTATTTATCTCTGTGTTTTCTTCTGTATGCTCAAGCCAGCTTTACTGGGCTAGGAGCAATCAGTTACAAATTGAGAATACTTAGGTAAGCTGAGCTACAGAGAAGTAGAGACTCTCAAAAGCTATGGTGAGGAGTTCAGACCCAGTCTCTGTCTCACCTTCTCTCCATCATGAGAGGGACCTGTTTCCAGCTGTGTTTGGAAGTGTTCTAAACTTTCCCTTTGTTCTGAAATAAAATGCTCTTTGATACACTAGGAAAAAAAGTTCAACCTCTGTTCAGGAGCCATTATTAAACTTGAAGTCAGCATAGAGTTGTGAAATGGAGAATTACATGAGCTAAGTGCCTAAGCGAGATAATTCTTGCCACCATCCTCCTGCGCCCACTGTCCTTCCTCTGACAGCACTTGTCTTCTGTCTTCAGGTTTCACAGCTGATTTTCATCTCAGTGGGAACTTTTGGACAATGCTCTTTCTGACTTCATATTCCTTTCTCCTTTTTTTTTTTTTTTTTTTTTTTTTGCCAGAATGGAAAACCGAAAGCATAAAACAGAAAGGTAGTTTGTAGTTGTCCTAAAGCATAGTTTCCACCCTATTCAAGTTTTTAGAATATTATGAATTTTTTTTTTTTTTTTTTTCTTTTTGAGACAGAATCTCACTTGGCTGCTTTAGGCTGGAGTGCCATGGCATCATCATACCTCAGCAACTTCAAACTCTTGGGCTCAAATTATCCCCTTGCTGCAGCCTCCCAAGTAGCTGGGACTACAGCTGTTTATGTACTATGTCCAGATAAATTTTTTTTTTTTTTTTTTTAGAAAAGATGGCATGTCGCTTTTGGTCAGGCTGGCCTGCAACTCCTGAGCTCAAGTGATTCACCTGTCTCAGCCTCTAGGAGTGAGCCACCACGCCTGGTCGAATGTTCTTAATGTTATAGTAATAACACCATGCAAAGATAAATATGAGTTCCTTCCACACTATTCATTAGTCCTTTTATGGAGACTGTAGTCCAAAAATTAATGGAAAAAAGAAAATATAGATCTTTAAAAGTAAATAAAATGGCCAATCATCTATAAAAATAGAGATATGTGATCTAATGATCTCTGCTTTCTTTCAGGTGTAAAAACCAATACTCCTATCCAAAGGGGTCTATTTAAGAGCAAGAAAAAAATGTTACGAGTTTTCATTTATCTCATTTTTATTCCATCTAGAAAAGCTTTCAAGCCAATTTTAGAATTTCCTTTACTAGATGATTCATGCATTACATTTTTTTAAAATAGATTTTTGCCCAGCTGGTTTCAGTGAATTAAAATTATACAATATGAAACACAAAAAATAATTTTTAATACCTTTATAATAATTGGCCTAGTTTCCAAAAGAACTTGAGTATAAATAATGAGTTCTATCTGATTACTCACACTTAAAATAACATGTAGTAAAAGTACATGTTTAATGCATGATTAATCTCTAATGCTATTTGAAATAAAAAAATACAGGTATAGTAAGTGAAAATTACTATCTGTACTTACAGCCTGCAGTTGGGGGTGGCTGTGTGTGTGTGTCTGTCTCTGTGTGTGAATGTGTGCATGTGTTTATACCCACGCTACTGTGTGTTTTAAGTAGAACTTTTAAAAAAAGTATTATAATTACAAATGCTTTAAGTAAATACACTTATTTTTTAGTTTTTACTTTTATTTTTCAGTGTCAATTTCAAGACAGAAGGACTGAAATATTTTCAGGGACATGCTGAAATTGTTTTAGCATCGTGTGACTGGTCACTAGCAGGAATTTCAGTTCACTATTTTAGGGATATTATACGAATTCTGGAAGTAAAGGCAACAAATACGTTTTGCCTGAGGGCATCTTCTTTTGCTCCACCCAAGGAAATCCATATCATGTTCTAATTTCTTGTTAGGAGTCTATTCCTAAAGGTTTACTGTTACTTAACGAGCTTTACTGCTTCTAACAAAATGTCTTACAGAGCCATTTCCCTGTCTTCCTAGCATTTACCACTTTGCTCATTTAATTATTTGAGTGCATTCTGTTTAACCTGCCAAACTGGAAGCATTCTAACCACAACCTCCGTGTTTGCTGTGCTTACTATTGAATATATATTGTCTAACATAACTCCTCTTTATATTTTTGGATGAAAAAAATAACTGAACATAAGGAAAAATTTTTTTTACATTAATAGTGTCTTTTTGCTATTCTTCACAGACCTAATCAGAAGTGGTTGATGCATACTCTAGCCTACAAAGCAACGACGGACAATCTTCTAACATAGTGGTCCCTGGTTATTGACAAGACACATTCCTGAGAATGTCTTTAGGTTGGATTTGTACATAACTCATAGCCCTGATCCCTAATGAACAGAGCATATATGATTGTTATTATTATAATGGCTCATAGGCAATAATAATACAGTGTCATACTGTAATAATAACACCCCTTACTGTAATAATGTTACAGAAACTATGTTGTTCCTTATTTTAAATAAAAAAAGAACATAAAAACAAACGCATATGAAAACTTTAGCTAGGAGATCAGAGAAATTAAAAAAAAAAAGAAGAATATTAAAGGTTAGCACCCTAATGTATTTGTGCTACGCTAATGGGAATTACACACTTATTTTGATCTTCTAACCAAATCAGTAATAACCTTTCCATTCCAGTTATTAATACCCCATGCTGCTTAGTAATAACTGATGATTTTACTGAAGCACTGATTTTCACATGTGCCATCATTCCCACTTTATCCTTTGTAATTATTCTAATTGTTGAGCTCTCCCAGTGAATGATGGTGTCTGGCCTTTCTCTAAACGCTTTATTATTTCCACTTTTCTTTCTTCTTGTAATCACCCTTCTCTTGGTGGCAGACTCACCTGGACTTGCAGGGGACATCTACTTTGGAGGCCTGGTCACGGTAGTAAACAAACAACTTAACTGAATAAAAATGTTAGGATGAAAGTGATGTTCATTGATAACATAAAGGTGCTGCACCAGCAAAGTGCTTATGCTGTGCATGAAAGAAACTAGTTCCGGAATTATTAATTTATTATTTAAGGATAAATTATCCTACTGAATAGCCTTGGGAGCCTGTTCATAAATAAATTCGTTGGTATCCTGGTGCCTGCATGTAAAATTTTAATGTTCCAGCATCCTTAATGCCAAATCCAGATAAACGCTGGATGAATGTTGTATGAAATTACCTGACCAATTTAATATTTTACAAAAAAACAAAACTTTTCATCAGTTCCTTCCCTTACTTTTTCTCTTCCCTGCACTATGCATGGGTCTTACGTGGTGTTAATTCAATTTCTGAATTATCTTCTCAGCATGTTCATCTCATGCCCGATTTGGCTGGCTTCATTTCCAATTTGAACTCAAAACAAGAGCAGACTATCTGGCCTTGGTCTTCAGTTTCTTCCCGACCTCTTTCTCATAAAGGATGCTGGAGTTGTTTTCCAATGCACTTATCTGCTCAGTTCTTTCTTCTTTTTACCTGGAATTGAACAATAAGCTTTACTGGGAATAGTTTAAAAGTCAATCATAATTTACACATCCTTTCACCTTCCTCTACTTTTCAACACATTTTCTATCTTACATTTTAGCCACGTTCCACCCTTCATTTATTCTCACATACGCTTCACGGTGCCATAACTGTTCTCTTCCACTACCCTTGCTCACATTACAAACGCCTCATTCCTTAAAGCTCAAATTAATATTATTTCCTCATCAGAGGAGTCTTTAGAGCAACAAACACAGGAACAAAACAACAAGAACTACATGACACAGTTTCGACTTCAGGCTCTGTTCCTGTATGACTGATTCTAGGATGACTCTTCGAGCTTTCTAAAACTCTGTTTCCACAAATGTAAAGGGGACTTAAAAACAGAAACATTGTGGGCGGCGCCTGTGGCTCAGAGGGAGGGCGCTGGTCCCATATTCCGAGGGTGGTGGGTTCGAGCCCACCCCCGGCCAAACTGCAACAAGAAAAATAGCTGGGCTTTGTGGCGGGAGCCTGAGGTTACTGTGACTCTACGGCACTCATAGAGTGAGACTCTTAAAAAAAAAATTGTTATACTAAATAAATATGAATTTCACGTTCCTTCCCTAATGTAGGGAGGAGCACTCTTTGAGTACTCCAATGAGAATAAATCATTCCCCTCTTTCCAAGGGTTTTTATTCAACGTCTCTCCTGAGGTTTTAGTTCCACACCGTAGTTTATAGTTCGTTATTGATTTGTCTGACTTCAGTGGAGAGTCAAAAAAAATTTTATATCTTACAACTCTTTAACTCTTCCTTATATGAGACATAGAGGTATTTAATAAATTCTTATTCAATAAAAAAGAATAATATTAAAAAGTGTATCCAATCAAAATATCAGTGCATATTGATACATGTAAACATAAAAGTGGTCAAAATATTTCATTGATAAATACTACATTCATTTATGTGAGGATCACTTTAGAATTTATGTTTTTATAAATTTAAAATTGTTTTATGAGTTGCAAAAAATTTAGGACACAAAATATGTCTTCAACATTACAAGATCCAGGTATTAATTCCAAAATGTTCCAAAAACTATTGAAAATTACATAAATTCTCAAATTCATTCCATTTTTTTTTCAGAAAAATAATCTCCTGAATGATACTCAAAAATATTTGTATTGAATTTTATAAATGACTTGTTATTTAAATTTATAATTAATTCAGATCAAAAAATCTCTAACAAAATACAATGTACCTTTTAAGTAATAAACAAAGTGTCCAGAGGATTTTCTGAGCTCCAATATAAGTGGAATTCTGAGCAGCAATAGCTATGATTACTCCCCAAATTAGAAAAAGCAAAATTATCACAAACAGCAAGAATTAATATTGAATGTGGCTTTTTCTTTTTCCACTTAGGCCTTCAGGGAAATAATTAAATTCAAGGACTAATTATGTAATCTATTATTTCAACTGCTAACAGAAAAAGAAATGATAGGATCTGCCTAAACATCTATGACTTATTGGGTATAATAATAATTAAAATAAATGCTTCTCTCTGAACTGAACTTGTGCTCATTATTGATCAGCTCTCTGATTTATAATACATCTGTTAACTTATCACCAAATGATCTCCTTTATTGTTATTGCTATTACATAAATTATTTTCTATGGGTTTGGTTTGAATGCCAAGACTACAAATTTGTATGCTCATATACAATATGTATTATTCTGATACATACGTACCCTTGCTAGCTTATGCTGGGGAAGTTCTAAACTAACCAAAGCCAGAACCCTTGTTCTTTTTGTAGACTGAGGTTATAAAGAAGCCAAGAAGTACAGGGAGAAAAAGCAAAATAAGAGAAGAAACAGAATTTCTGGCAAATATCAAATTTCTGATTTCAGTTTCTAACTAGTCGCGATTGTACACCTGCCCTTGGGCTCCATAAAGCACCCCTTTATCCTTATAATAACTCCCTTGCTTTTCTTAACCTAAATCAAAGTGGTTTCTGTTAGTTTCATCCAGTCCTAACTAATATATTATCTGTGGCAGGTTTAAAAGTTTAGAGATAATCTAAAATATTTCCTCAGTTCTTTGCTTAGGGTAGATGTTTCTACAATTATAATTGTCCATGTGTTGGAATGCCTTTTGGATTACTATATAACTAATAGATGAAAAATATTAAAACTACACTAGAGTCCAGTCTGGATCTGTATGTTAAATCATCAGAGGTAAAACTGACCATTGGTTGCCAGAGATTCCATGATACTTAAACATTGGCATTGGAGATACTTGTCCGGAAACAAATCTCTACATAGCTTTCCTCAATAATCCTCCTTCTCTTGGATAATTTTTCCTTTTCTGAGTCTTATGCTGCTACTAAGAGGTTTTATGAGACCTGAATAATCATCTTCTTTTTTTTTTTTTTTTTTTTTAGGCCGAGTCTCACTTTGTCACCCTCAGTAGAGTACTTTGGCATCACAGCTCACAGCAACTTCAAACTCGGGCTTAAGTGACTCTCTTGCCTTAGCCTCCAGAGTAACTGGGACTATATCGGTGCCCATCACAATGCCCGGATTTTTTTTTTTTAGAAGACAGAGTCTCACTCTTGCTCAGGCTGGTCTCTTACTCCTGAGCTCAGGGAATCCACTTGCCTCAGCCTCTCAGAGTGCTAGGATTACAGTTGTGAGCCACCGCGCCCAGCCTGATCATGTTCTTTTTTGTATACTTCCTTTGCAGTGTTCAGACTATAATAAGAGATAACTTTAGGATCCCAGAGTTCCAGCAATAAAACAGTGAAGAAAAAACACAAGTGGGATGATCTCTGGGCATTGCTTCATGCCTATGAAACCTATAAAGATTGTATGTCTCCAAAGATCTAGTATAGTAAAATGTAGGTATACAACCTACAACAAGTGATATGCAAAGTTATTAAAATTTTATTCTGTCAAGTATTTTCTGCCATCTACTCTATGGCAGATATTCTTTTAGAAAATATAGCTTTAAATATGCATACTAAGGACCCTTAATGGCTTTACTGTTTAAATGGGAAAATGGATGACCAAAATACTAGAAGGCAACGTAACAATTCCAAACGTACAATAGAGATGTAGTCAATACACAATGAGAGCACAGATGAAAAGGGCTCAATTTGTGGCAGTCAATAGTACTCTGATACTTCAATGGAGTAGTTGCACTGTCCTTACTACTTTTTAATCATATATGTACAGTCATGATTAAAAAAGTGGAAATCTATATTTCCACTTTTTGGAATAAATTGATGCTTTCTGCATAGACTGATACCTTCAACTGACAGGTAGATAAATGAGAAAGAATCAGCTAAAAGCCTTCTAAGCAGTCACAGGGGACAGATAACTGAATAGGAATGTACAGGGATTACTATTTTTTTAGTAAGTATTTTGTAAACGTATTTGTCTCCGTTAAACTATATCCATAAATAAATTTGACCAAAATCCAAATGAATTTTCAAAAGTGTAATGACCATTGAGGAACAAATCTGAAATTAGAGCAAGCAAACACTAAGGAAAGTAAGCATTATCCTCTGGTGTCCTCAAAATATTGACAATAGAATTGATTTCCCACATGTTAACTCCTTTTATTTGTTTATCTAAAAAAGGTAGCCCCAGAGGGTTATAGGACTCAAGTAAACTTGCCCAGAGTTGCATATTTCTATAACCAATCTATATCAGGATTTTAATGAATATGTCATTAAAGATTAATGATCTTTTTGTTAAAAAAAGAAATGATTTGTGAAAAATGTAAAATCAAATTATACTTTTTATTTTTCATTAAAAAAAAAAAGCCAAGAAAGCAGAAGGATTGTAAATAGTAAAATTGTATGGTGAATAAAAAACAAATTGAAGTAAAACAATGAGACCTATGCAAGCACATTTTGTGATTCCATTTAAAACTAGACACAGAATTAGAATACTTTGCTGAGTCTAATGCTCATTCAGGTAAACCTACTTTGTCAAACTGCCCAAGATTCCTCTGCAAGGAAGAATCAACAAAGAATTATGAATTGATTCTGCTTAAGAAAGGAACACAACATTCCAGCATCATTAGAATAGTTTACTTCCAAAATTTAATGAGCTAGAAAAAAAAGTAATGTAGGATATTAATATAGGATCATTTTTTTAAGATTGGCATACTGTCACTCAATAATGAAACCATCAAAATTGACATTTTATCTTGGCTGTTCTATAAATAATGTTTCCCTAATTTCTTCTGATACATTGAGGTTCTTTTCATATCCTGCCACATGAAACATACTGGAAAATATAATAAAATAAATTCTTTTCTAATAACATGGATTGATTAGAAGTAAAACACATAGTAAAATAAAATAGCTCTACCCTATTTGCTATGTTTTTAAAACTTGCTTACATCTGTCTTTTTTATGAATCATTACATATTTCTCATACTATTATAAATAATCCTCTAAGAGAGATTTTTAAAATGTAAAAATATGTCTATGCATCTCACCAATAATTACTCTTAAAAAATGACTGTACAGATAATTTGTCCAGGTGAAATAATTTCAGAGTTGCTCATTTATCTTTGTCTCAGCTGTGGCAAGAGAATTAAGATGGGGGTTTGGTGTCTGTAGCTTAGCAGCTAGCGTGCCGGCCACATGCACTGGAGCTGCTAGTTCAAACCCAGCCCAGGCCTGCCAAACAACAAAGACAATTACAACCAAGAAATAGCTGGGCATTGTGGAGGGCACCTATAGTACTAGCTACTTAGGAGGCTGAGGCAAGAGAATTGCTTAAGCCCAAGAGTTTGAGGTTGCTGTGAGCTGTGATGTTACAGCACTCTACAGAGGGCAACATAGTGAGACTCTATCTCAAAAAAAAAAAAAAAAAAAAGATAAAGAAAAGAAAAGTAAGATGGGATTCGTCATTTCATGACCATAGTTGACATACCTGAGCATGGTTCCCATGATTTCCATACCTCAAGTCTGTACTTCTTGAGTACTGGTGCCTGATGACTGATAGGTCCTATGTACAGTTTCTAACAATAAAATATGGCAAAGGTGATTGGAATCACTGCCATAATCATATTTTGTTATTGCAAAGAAATTTGCAATATGGAATTTTTCAGATGTGATTTTAGTTCCCAATTAGTTGACTTAAGGTAAACAAAGGAGAGATTACTCCAGGTGAGCCAGGACCTAATCAGGTAAGTCTTACAAAAAAGGGCCTAGGTCTTTGCTGAAGGCAGATATTCTGAGGGTAAAAGGCAGATTCACCTAGGGAACAAAAAAAAGTTTGCATTGATTGTGGTTGTTAGGTAAAGTCCCTCTTGTAATTATGTCCCATCCCTAAGAGGTCTGTCATACGCCAAATCCCCCATGCCTCTCCTTCCTTCTCTCTCCCCATCCCTCATTCCCCTGCCCTGCCCCCTTGTATTAGAACATCTACTGTTTTCATATTAGAATCGAGTACACTGGATTCTTGCTTCTCCATTCTTGTGATGCTTTTCTAAGAAGAATATGTTCCACCTACATCCAGGTTAATACAAAAGATGTAAAGTCTCCATTTATTTAATGGCTGAATAGTATTCCATGGTGTACATATACCACAGCTTATTAATCCATTCCTGGGTTGGTGGACATTTAGGTTGTTTCCACATTTTGGCGATTGTAAATTGAGCTGCAATAAATAGTCTGGTGCAAATATCCTTATGAAAAAAGGATTTTTTTTTTTTTCCTTCTGGATAGGTGCCTAGTAATGGGATTGCAGGATCAAATGGGATGTCTAATTTGAGCTCTTTGAAGATTCTCCAAACTTCTTTCCAAAAAGGTTGTATTAGTTTGCAGTCCCACCAGCAGTGTAAAAGTGTTCCCTTCTCTTCACATCCATGCCAGCATCAGCAGCTTTGAGTTTTTGGGATGTGGGCCATTCTCACGGGGTTAGGTGATATCTCAGGGTGATTTCAATTTGCATTTCTCTCATGATCAGGGACATGAGCATTTTTTTTCATATGTTTGTTAGCCATTTGTCTGTCTTTGTCAGAGACAGTTCTATTCATATCTCTTGCCCAAAAGTAGATGGGATTGTTTACTCTTTTTCTATTGATTAGTTTGAGTTCTCTGTCAAACTCTGTAACAATTCAACTCTTTGTTAAATTGAAACCCTGAAAATATCTTTTCCCATTCTGAAGGTAGTGTTTTTGGTTTACTTGTTATGTCCTTAGCTATGCAGAAGCTTTTCAGGTTAATTAAGTCCCACTTGTTAATTTTTGTTATTGTTGCAATGGACGCTGAAATCTTTGTCATAAAAAGATTCCCAGTTCATCATCATAAACAGTCTTTCCCACACTTTCTTCTAAGATTTTTTATCATTTCTTGCCTTAGATTTAAGTCTCTTATCCATCTTGAGTCATTTTTGGTAAAAGGCGAAAGGTGTTGGTTGAGTTTTAGTCTTTTGCATATGGTTATCCTGTTCTCCTGGAACCGTTTGTTGAAGAGGGATTCTTTTCCCCATTGTGTGCTTATGTTTGGTTTATTAAAGATCAGCTGGCAAGTAGATACTTGTTTCATCTCTTGGTTTTCTAGTCTGTTTTGTATATCTGTGTCTCTATTTCTGTGCCAATACCATGCTGTTTGCTTTACTGTGGACTTGAAATATAGCCTGAAGTCTGGTAGAGTGATGCCTCCAACTTTGTTTTTATTACTAAGAATATCCATAAGTTTTTCTGATTTCATAGGAAGCAAAGTACTATTTTTTTCCAGTTCTTAAAAATATGATGTTGGTATTTTAATGGGGATCGTATTGAATATATAGATTGTTTTTGTAGACTACATATTTTGACAATGTCAGTTCTTCCCAGTGAATAGCATGGTACGTTCTCCCATTTGTTAGTCTTTTGCAATTTCTTTTCTTAGGGTTTCATAATTCTCTTTGAAAACATCTTTCACCTCTTTTGTTAGGCATATTCCTAAGTATTTCATTTTCTTTGAAGCTACTGTGAAGAGAATTATGTCCTTGATTTTCTTCTTACCTTAGGTGTTATTAGCATGTACAAAGTCTACTAATTTGTGTTCATTGATTTTACCCCCTGAGACATTACTGTATTTACTAATGACTTCCAGGAGCTTCGTGGTTGAGTCTCTGGGGTTTTCTAAGTATAAGGTCATGTCATCAGCAAAGAGGGAGACTTTGACTTCCTCTGCCCTGATTTGGATGCTTTTTATATTTATATCCAAATATATATTCTCTTGTTTGATTGCATTGCCTAGAACTTTCAGCAGTAGGTTAAATGGTTGTGGTTATAGAGGACAACATTGTCTGGTTCCAGTTCTAAGTGGAAAAGCTTTCTGTTTTACACATTCAGTACAGGTGTCCTCAAACTTTTTAAACAGGGGGCCAATTCACTGTCCCTCAGACTGTTGGAGGGCTGGACTTTAGTTTAAAAAAAAAAAAAAAACTATGAACAAATTCCTATGCACACTGCACATATCTTATTTTGAAGTAAAAAAACCAAAATGGGAACAAACACAATCACACAGCCTCATGTGGCCCATGGGCCACAGTTTGAGGAGCCCTGATTCAGTATAATGTTAGTTGCGAGCTTGTCATCGATGGTTTTAATTAGCTTAAGAAATGCGCCATCTATGACTATTTTCTTAATTGTTCTTGTTAAAAAAGGATGCTGAATATTGCCAAATGCTTTTTCTACATCTATTGAGAGGATCGTATGGTCTTTGTTTTTGCTTCTCTTAATATGGTGTATTACATTTATAGATTTGCATATATTAAACGAACCTTACATCCCTTGGATGAAACCAACTTGATTGTGATGTATGATTTTTTTAATGAACAGCTACAATGTACTAGCTAAGATTTTTCTTGAGTATTTTTGCATCCATATTCATTACTGAAATTGTTCTGTAGTTCTCCATTTTAGTTAAGTCCTTTCCAGGTTTTGTAATCAAGGTGACGTCTGCTTCATAGAACATGGTGGAGAAGGTTTCGTTTTCTCAAAGTTTTGGAATAGGTTCTTCAGTATAGGTACAAACTTATCTTTGAAGGTGTGATAGAATTCTGAAGTGACGCCATCTGGCCCTAGGGTTTTTCTTGTTGGAAGCTTTTTCATTTTTTTCTACAATCTCAGTGTTTAATATTGGTCTGCTCAGGGCAGCAACTGTGGCTCAGTGAGTAGGGCACGGTCCCCATATACCGAGGGTGGAGGGTTTGAACTTGGTCCCTGCCAAACTGCAACAACAACAACAAAAAATATCTGGGCATTGTGGTGGGCACCTGTAGTCCCAGCTACTCTGGAAGCTGAGAATTACTTAAGCCCCAGAGCTAGAGGTTGTTGTGACCTGTGATGCCATGAAACTACCAAGGCAGACAAAGTGAGACTCTGTCTCTAAAAAAAACAAAGTAAAATAAAGAAATAAAAATAAAAATTGCTCTGCTCCAGGGATCTATTTTTTCCTGGTTAAGTCTAGGAAAATGGTGTGATTCAAGGTATTGTTCCATTTCCTCCACATTGTCAAATTTCCAGGCATAAAGTTTTGGTAGTAGTCAGAAATAATCTCTTGTATCTCTATGGTATCTATTGTTATATCCCCCTTTTTATTTCTGATTAAGGTTATTGAAGATTTTACTTTTCTATATCTGGTTAATCTGGCCAATAGTTTATTGATTTTGTTTATCTTTTCAAAGATCCAACTTTTTTGTTTTATTTATTTTCTAAATGATTCTTTTATTTTCAATTTCATTTATTACTGATTTAATTTTGGTTATTTCTTTACTTATGTTAGGTTTGGGATTGGATTGCTCTTCTTTTTCCATTTTTTTAAGATGATTAATTAGGTTATTGACGTGCTCTCTTTCTGTTTTTTGGATATAAGCATCTAATGCAATATATTTTCCCCTTAGGACAGCTTTGGAAGTGTTTTCCATGTTTTGGTAGCTTGTGTCTTTATTGTTGTAATGCTCAAGGAAGTTATGGTTTCCTTTGTTATCTCTTCCTTAACCCAACTATCATTCAGCATAAGGTTGTTTAATTTCCATGCCTTTATGTGGGGATGACAATTTTTGTTGGAGTTGAGTTCCACCTTTATTTCTTTGTGGTCTGGGAAGATACAAAGTGAAATTTTGATTCTTTTATTTTGTTGGGGTTTATTTGTGTCCTAGGATTTGATCTATTTTGGAGAATGTTCCATGTGCCAATGAGAAGAATGTACATTGTTTAGCTTTGGGATGGAGTGTTCTATAAATGTCTATGAAAGGCGGCACCTGTGGCTCAAAGGCATAGGGCACCGGCCCAATATACCAGAGGTGGCGGGTTCAAACTCGGCCCAAGCCAAAAAATGCAAAACAAATAAACAAACAAATAAAATTTATCAAACACAGTTGTTTTAGGGTCAAAAGTAAGTCCCTTGTATCTTTGTTTAGTTTTTGTTTAGGGGATCTGTCCAGCTCTGTAAGAGGAGGATTAAAGACCTACACTTTTATGGTGTTATGGGATATAATATAGCTTGGACTAATTAAGGTCATTTCAAGGAAGCATTTAAGTTGGGTGCATTAATATTTAGAATTGAAATGTATTGTTCCCTTGCCCAATATGATGCATCCATCTTTGGTGGTGGAGTTCTATTCATCTTATTTTGTGAAAGTCCATTGCTTAGTTTTATCTTTTGCATAATTGTGGAAGCTAGGTTTTGTCCTTTAGTTTCTGGGTGTTTACTTTGCTGGTGGTTCATTGTGATGTCAGTGTGTAGAATAGGTCTAAGTATTTCCCATAAATATGATCTTGCTGCCGTGAACTTTCTCAATGTTTGCATATCAGTAAATGATTTGATTTCTCCATCAATTTTAAAGCTTAGTTTAGCAGGATATAAAATTATGGAATAAAAATTATTTTGTCTAAATAGATTAAAAGTATATGACCATTATCTTCTGGCTTTAAAAGTTTCATTTGAGAAGTCTACAGTCATCATGCTGGATTTGCGCTTGTAGGTCAATTGGAGCTTACTCCTAGCAGCTTGCAGAATCTTCTTTTTTGTCTTCACTTTGGAAAAGTTCATGACAATGTGTCTTGGAGAAGCTTGATTTGAGCTAAGATGAACTGAGGTCCAATATCTCTCTAAAAAGAGTGTGTCAGAATCTTTGATGACATTTGGGAAATTTTCATTTATGAAATTTTGAAATTTCTACTAGGGCTTCCATTCCTCTAGGGCATTCATCTTCCCCTTCTGGGATACCTGTAGTTTGTATGTTTGAACACTTCATGAAGTCTCATAATTCTGTCCAAGAATGTTCTGCTTTCTCTTCTTTTTTTCTGTCTCTTTAACTGTCTGAGTTAGCCCAAAAGCTTTATCTTCTGGCTCTGAGATTCTTCTGCATGGCCTAATATGTTATTGATACTTTCTACTGCATATTTAAATTCCCAAATTGACTGCTTCAATTCCTTTAGCTCTGCTATAGCCTTTCTATATTCTTCATATCATTCATCTGTTAGTTGATTGTGTTATTGGATTTCCTTTTGGTTATTTTCCACTTTCTCAGTGATTTCCTTCATTGTTTTGACAATCCAAATTTTAAATTTCACTTCTGTCATTTCTAACATTTCTTTATAGGTGGAATTCTCTGCAGTAGCTGCCTCATGATCTCTTGGGGGCGTTACTGTGATATGGTTTTTCATTATGCCAGGATTTATCTTTTATTTCTTTCTCATGGGTATTTTCTTTTTGTCTGTTTCCTTGCCCTACTTTTCCCTTTCACTTCCTCTTGCTGTTTAAATTACCATGCCTGTGACGTAAGGTATTGATGTGTCCTTTTGGTATAGGACTAAAAAGGGAAGATTGAAAGCAAGAAGGGATAAAAGATTTTTAAAAAGAGAGAATAGAAAGGAAAGGGGGTGAGTAAAAGCACTATGCCTCTGACCAAAGATGTTGATGTGTCCATTTGGTAAAATGAAGAGTGAAGAGCAAAGAGGAATAAAAGTTAATAAAAAAAGAGAAAAGAGAAAGGAAATGGGGTGAGTAATAGAGAGATTGACTAAAGAAAGGGAAGAACGGAAAGAGAGAGACAAGAATAGTAATGGTGTACAGTAAGGTACTTTGACCTACAGTCAGAAAGTACCTCTGTGGGGGCTGGGTTGGGTGGGTCCTTTGTCAACTCTAGCTCTTTGCTGACCTGAGTAGACACAGGAACCCACCTCCACCAGACAGAAAAAGAACCCCAAAATACTACAAATCAAACCAAAACAAACAAATAAAAAAACCTTAAAGGATAAAATTGGGGGAAACAAAAAAATAGCAGAGGCAGAAAAAGTAGCAATAATGAATCCCTTATTATTAAAGAAGGCAACAATGAAAAATTACATTACACAAGAAAAATGAAGAAAAAGAAAAAAGGGGAAAAAGTTGAAAAAATTGTTTTTAAAAAGAAAAAAAAAATATATATATATATATATATATATGTAGCTATCTTACTGAATATTGCCTGGGCAACAGATGATCTTCTTGGGTATGAGATGCTAATCATAATACTAATATAGCTGTATAAGATAGAGACTGGAAGCCTCCGCTGTCTTATTTGCCCTCTAACCCCACAGGGTTTGGAGCCTGAATCTCTCTTAAGCCCTCTTTATAGACATGCCTAGACCTTTCCAAACCATATACCTTGACTAAGCAGTGGCTTTCCCAGGAAAGTGCATGTCACTTGGATCTTTCCAGAAATGGCTTCCTGCTTTATCAGGCATGTCAGAACTGGCCTCATCCTAGGGTCCTAAGGGTCCAGCCCCCAAGGACAATTTCCCATAATGGCTATGCTTAGCCTACAGCCAAAAATTGAAAGCTCCGTTCTGCCCCAGCAGCTCAGTCCTGGCCTCTGGAAGCTGTTCAAAGTCACTTGCTCGCTCACCCAAAGTCTCCCAAGGTAACTCAACCAAGTGCCAAAGTCAAAAATAATAAAAATAATAATAATACAATTAAATTAAAAACCTGCAAGGAAGACCTTCCCTTTCTGTAAAGTCTCACCACTTGTGTAGCTGGTACCATAGCAACCACCAAAGCCATCTAGGCTATGACTGATTGCAAACACTTGCCGCTTCTCCACAATTCCCATTCTCCTCTTGTGGTCCTGAAGTTTTCAATTTCCTCCATGTACCCCCAAAGGGATGTTTCTGGGTAGAGCTCATAAGCCAGAGGTGCCTGGAGTCTTCTTTCCCCAATCTCACCGTGACCAGTTGCAAAGAAGCTGTCTTTAGTCTGACATCTCCCTCCACTCCCCCCTGCCCCCATTGCTGGCTTTGAACAAGCAAGCTACCATGAATTTTAACACACTCCAGAAAAGAATTCTGCAAAAAAACCTAAGAAAGCTTGGAAGTGGATCCTTTCCTAGTCCAGCCTCCTAATAGGAACATAGCCCAACTGGCACCTTGAGAAGCCCTGGATAGAGAATTTAGTAACCTGTGCCCAGATTCATGAAGTGCAGACATTGTGAGCTTTAAATTTTTAAATTTTAAACTGTTTTAAACTGCTATGCTTGTGGTAATTTGTTATGCAGCATGGAAAGCTAATACAAAACCTCTTGGAAAAAATATTCTTTAAAAAGAACAGATGTACTTATATTTCCAAAGCAACACTAAGCTTTTTAAATAAACTATTTTAATGTTTCATCAGTCTTCATGATAATGTCAAAACAGTATTTTTTTGTTCCTAGGCAACCCATTTCCTCAGTGATTTCTGCTTGGAGATATTTAATGTTTTTTAATAGTTTCTCTTTCTTATTGATAAATGCCTGTTAGGATCCTCCAAAAGTAGGGCAGACAAAGAAACAAGTGAAGCTACACTTTAAGAAGCACATCCATGCTTTCCATCACATTGCTTTCTTCTTTCCTAGATGACTATTTCTTGGTAATTTTTAATCACCTGAAATTTGCAACAAATCAGAGCATTCCATTTTGCTTTACATTGAGTTTCTGCCATGTTAGTTAAACTCTAGTTAGTAGAGGAGTGTGAATAACATTATTTTCCTGCTTATCAATATAAATGAATTCTCATCTGTCAATCAATGCTAGGACATCCCCTGAAAGGTCTGCGTGTTGGCTTCGACTGGCCTGACTTTCAACACTGTGTTGATTTCTAGCCACGTAGCTTTGGAAAAATTATTTAAATTTCCAAAGCTCCATTTTATTATTTATAAAATGAGGATAATAATACCCTTATCATACTGGTGTTGCGATTAGAGTTCATAAAATATTCAGCAGTGATAGCACATATTTAGAGGTCAATATACACTAACCATTTCTGAGTATTTACCATTGGTCAGTCACTGGGCTTGGCTTTTCCCTCTCCCTCCCCCCTTTCCTGGTGCGAATACACATTTAATTATCACAGTAACCTCGCTGTAAGTATGCAAGATGAGCTTCCTTATTCCCATTATATAGATTAGAAAATTGAATCTAAACAATGTTAAGGGATTTCTTAAAGTAAAATAAATAGACAAGGTCAAAACTAAGAAGTAAATTTAATCCTTTTCTACTTCAGAACTATTAAAAATGCTTACCTGTTTCATCCTGTCCTTTCATCATCCTGAAAATATTTAATTGAAACAATCTGTTTATTAACAGGTTAAGTATATTCTAAATATTCAATTCTCAACAAAGAAAGTAGCCCAAATGAAGAGCACCATAAATAATCATGAACCCCCAAGTAAACTTTAAGTTAAAATAAATATATTTGGAATAATATATGTAATCATGCTTCAATGAAAACTAGATTAAATATTCTTAGAAGATCATTAATTAATCCCAAGCTTATTTTATATATTAATAAATCAGCATAGTTGCATACACTTACTTAGAAAAATAATCCCTTAATAACATAGTCCTCAGGAAAAGAAACATAAGAGGAAGTAGAGAAAGGATTTGAAATTTTGTGTTTTTCAAAAAATAAAATATATTTTAGAGTAGTTTTGAATTTATAGAAAAATATAGCAAAAAGGACAGAGTTCCTATATATTTGCTGCACACACTCATACATAGATATATACAACTCCCTTGAGTATCGACAGCTCAAATTAGTACATATGTTATCATTCATAAATTTATATTAACACTTCATTATTACTCAAACCATAACGTACAGCAGGGTTCATTTTTGGTGCTGTACATTCTATGGCATTAATTCTCTACCATGTTTACTAGAAGCAGAAGCAGAGAAATTATTTCCTAACTCATTCTATGTGTCAATAATTACCCTAATACCCAAACCAAAAAGAGATATTGCAAGAAATGAAAACAGCAGACCAATATCTCCATGAAGGGAGAAGCCTAAATTCTCATAAAAATTATCAAATTGAATTCAACCTATGTAGAAAAAGAATTACACACCATAACCCAGTGGGATTTAGCCCAGGTTAAACCTAAGACTGGTTGTGATCTATTTATACAAGAAAAATAATCATACGATCATATTAATAGATGCAGAAAATGAATTTGAGAAAATTAAACATCATATATAAAAATTATAGCAAAGTGCAGAAATAGAGGAGAACTTACTCTACTTAATAAAGAACATCTACAAAAATGTACAGATGATTGAATTCTGCTTCTGCCTTCTAGTAACCTGTGCCCAGGTTCTAGTCTATTAATAATTCTATTAATAGAATTGATATTATTTTTTCATAAATATTTAATTGAAGTCATCAGCAAACCCTTCTGGATCTAGTGCTTTCTGTTTTAGAAAGTTACTAATTATTGACTTTCTTTAAAACAGTACTATTAAGATTATTTTTTCTTTTGTGCCTTTCAAGTAACTCCTTCCATTTCATCTGGGCTATGTACTATTTGTAGCATTTAAAAAATACTGTTAATATTCATGGGATCTGTAATGATGTCCCCTCTTTCATTTTTATATATGTGTTAGTAATGATGACTTCTTTTAAAGTTATCCTTTATTATCTTACATTTTATTATTACTTACATTGAATTTAATTTGCTTTTCCTAGTTTGCCAAGGTAGAAGCTTAGATGATTAGTTTTTTGTTTTCTTCTTTTCTAATACATGTGCACATATTCAATGCTAAAATTTTAAATCCCTTTGCTGCAGTCCACAAATTTTGAACTTATATTTTAATTTTCATTTAGCTCAAAATATTTTTAAATTTCTCTTGAGATTTTTTCTTCATCTCATGTTATTTAGAAAAGTGTTTTTAAAAAACCATGTTGTCTGTCAATACATAATAGCTGCACATATTTTGGATGTAGATGTAATACTTTGATACCTGTATACAGTGTGTCTAGATCAAAACAGGGTAATTGGGATATCATCACTTAAACACTTATTTATTTATTGTGGTAAGAACATTACAATTTGTCTGTTCTAGCTATTCAGAAATATACAATAAATCATTTTTAATTATAATTTTTCTACTTTTCTATTAAATACTAGAACTTATTTCTTTCATCTAACTGCATTTTTATACACCTTAAATAATTTCTTTTCATCTTTATTTCCCTGAAAAATGTGTTATTTAATCTCCAAATATTCGTTTGTTTGTTTTTCAGTTATATTCATGCTACTAATTTCCAGCTGAATTCCATCGTAGTCTAGGAGAAAACATTGTATTACATCAGTTTTTTTTTTCTTAATTTGTTAAGGTGTGATTTTTGGCTCAGAATAATTTCCATCTTAGTGAATATTTCATATGAACTTGAGAAGAATGTGAATTCTGTTGTCACATGAAGTAATCCATACATGCCACTAAGATATAGAGGATGACAAAAAAGTACACACATTTTAAGAAAGGAAAAAAACTGTATTAAAATTGGAATACTCAATATACAGCTATAACAAAAGATAAATACAAGTCACACTGAATAATTCTTTTAATTTCAGAAGTCAGACGTAACTTGAATATGACAAAATTAATACAATATTTTCCTTGCTAAAAACGTGTATACCTTTTTTGCGGGGGGCACAGTCTTTATGTCTTTACTTATTTTCTGGCTTCTAAATCTATCCATTTCTTTTTTCTTCTCTTTCTTTTTTTATTTTAGACACACTCTCACTCTTTGCCTTGATTAGAGTGCCATGGCATCATCTAATCTCACAGCAACCTAAACCTTTTGAGAATAAGCAGTCGTCTTGCCTCAGTCTCCCATGTAATTGGGACTACAGGTGCCTGCCACAATGCCTAGCTATTTTTTAAAAATTTTAATAGAGACAGAATTTTACTTCAGGCTGGTCTCTAACTCCTGAGTGCCAGCAATACACCCACCTCTGCCTCTCAGAGTGTTAAAATTACAGGCTGAGCCACTGCACCAGGGAGAATCTGTCCATTTCTGATAGAGAGATGTTGACATTCGATCTACAATGGTGGATTCAGCTACTACTGTTTTTCCTTGAAGTTTTTATAAGTTTTTAATCTTATTACTTTGATTTTTCTGTTGTTTAGTTAAGGATTGTTATATTATCTTGAAAAATTGTCTCATTTATTGCCTCTCTTCATCTCTATTACTTTACTTAATTTGAAGTCTGAAATTAATATAAATAATCCCATATTCTTTTAATTAGTATTAGCATGATATATCTTTCTGTATGCCTTTCCTTTTAATCTATATGTAGGTCACTTACAAGTAATGTATAGGCAAGTCTGGGTTTTAAAGTAGGTCACTTACAAATAATGCATAGATGAGTCTTGGTTTTTCATTAACTCTGACTATTTCAGTTTTTTAATTGATGTTTTTAAACCGTTGACATTTAAAGAGATTATTGATATAGTTGATCAGGATTTATACTATTTGTGATTGTTTCCTTTTATTTGCCCTTGTTCTTTGTTCTGTTTTTTTTTTTTTCCATATTTTTCTGCCCTTTGTAGTTTTATTTGAGAATTTTATATCGTTCATTTGCTAACTTTAATTAGCATTTAGTTATACTTTTTACATGATTCCCTTAGAGTTTGCACCATACATTTCCAACTAATCCAAGTCTACTTTCAAATAACACTATGCCAGATATCTTATAATAACAGAATGTTCCTAAATCATCCTATTTCTTCTATCATTACTGTCATTCATTTTACTTAACAGGAGCATAAAGCATACATAAGTATACATGCATGTAGACATGCACGTCCATATAAAATAATGCATTGTTGCTATTATTATTTTGTATACACTGTCATGTGTTACATGAATAAGAATAAGAAAAATAAATTTTATCTTTAGTTATTCCTTATTTTATGATCTTCCTTTCCTTATATAAATTTGAGTTCCTGATCTACCATCTTTACTTCTCTCTGAATAACTTTTTAAAATCTTTCTTGAAAGGCAGGTGTACTATCAACAAATCCAATCAATTTTTGTTTGTCTAAGAATATGCCTATTTTACTCTCACTTTTGAAAGTTAATTTTGCAGAGTATAGAAGTTTAGGTTGGTGTTTTTTATCTCAGTATTTTAAGTATTTCACTCTACTCTTTCTTTCTTGGGTGGTTTCTGAGAAGTCAGATGTAATTGTTATCTTTGCTTTTCTGTACAATAAGGGTTTCATTATCCTATGACTTCTTTCAAATTTTTTTCTTTGTACTATTTGAATGTGATATGCCTGGGTATATATTTAGGCAGTGACCAAGTCTGCAGGTGGTGGGATACAGGTCAGGAGGGTGTTTCCTAGGGACGGAGAATCCAGGAACCAGTAGGGGAAGGAACTTCAAGAAAATGCAGAACATGAGCCCATCATTTCATAACACCCCACACCTCCTGTGAGTTTGCCCCCTCACCAAGCCAATAAAAGGAAACCATCTGGGAATTCTTAACATCTTTCTCCACTCATGGAGTCTGACCTGTTCCTCTCTCTGGAATATATTACTCACTTTGTATAGCTTTTTTCTTTTCTGCAATAAAAGCTCTTTGTGTGGAATCGCTTCCCATCTGTGATTATTCCATTGCACTGGCCCTGCTTATGATTCTTCCAAGAAAAGAGCCAAAGAACCAAGACAAACATCCTTCAAGAGGCTAGACCTGACATTTGGAGTCAAAAGCTGGAGTCTTTCATTTTTTTAGGTAAGATTACAGAGTGTGTGTGTTTACTGGGTGTTGCCTTGTCATGTCTTTGTGTCTCCTAACTTTATTAAGTATGATGGGACACGGTATGTAGTGCAGATTGCAGACCCCTGAAGTTCCCTTTCTTTTAGTTAAACAAGAGGGCTCAGGAGATGACAATGTGGAAATCCCATCCTGCCATATGCTAGTGCAGGTACTGTGGGACTCCCATCATAATCAATCAATGGGCTGCCTGCTCTCTGTGGAGAGTGGATTGTTTACAGGTTGAGGAAGTAGTGGAGGGGTTGACGAGATGCCCTGACTAGGAAACTTTCTCACTGAAATGAGGCCCATGTAGTTACACAAGCGTTCTCTCTCCTATTTTTCTCCTTCTAACTAGAACATAGTTTTGTAGAACTGGATCCTATGACATCCCATGCTGTTTCAGACATAGAGAATTAAGGGGAGGCTGACCTCCACCCTCTGCTGTATGGTTATGGGAGAAGGGGAGTTTTCACTGGGACTCAGGAGCCAGGGAAAGTCTGTAATCCATGGAGATGGGACATGGTGTCCCCAAAGTGAAGTATCACCCAGGAGACGGAAGCACAAATGGCTGGCAGCTGAAATGTGGGGCCCAGGGATCCCCAGGTTGACAGGTAGTTGTAATGGAGGTTTTGGACATGGGTTAACTAAGCAAACACTGAGCTAAACCTGCTAGACATGAAGACACCTCATCTGATGGGTAATCTAGTCTTAGTCTGTTCTCTTCTCATAGAGACAATGGGACAGGAAATCCCAGTCCCCACCAATTCTCCCTTGGCGTGTCTGTTAAAAAACTGGAAGATCCTTGGACTCGACAGCTTCCACAAAATGACACTTGTGTTTTTCTGCAACATAGCTTCGCCCCAATATCAAATGCTGATGGAGAATCCTAGCCTCAGAATTTGAATTTTAACCTGAATACCATACAAATAGTTCTTTGGTAGAAGGGAAAGTCACCAGAAATTTCGTTATGTTCAGTACAAGTCTTGAGATATTTAGTGGCCATTGTCCTTCTATTAATATTTGCCCCATGAATTTTGAATCATCTTATTAAGTTTTTGTGTCTTCAAAAAGGCTTTTGATGGTTCTACATGAAGCTTATGCTAGCTAAGGGATACCACCCACACCAGCACAAGATAATACCACCACCTACGGAGCTACGTGTAGCTCTTAAAAGAGGTCATGGAGCCTACAGAGCATTGTCCTATTCATCCTGAAGCAGCTACAGAAGACAACTTCAGCCCCAAATCCCGGAGATTTTCAGGTTCCATGTCTCTCAAGGGGGAATGCTAGGCAGGGGCCAAATCTGCAGGTGGCAAATACAAGCCAGGAGGCGTGTTCCCAGGGAGAAAGAAGTAGAGCACCAATCAGGGGAAGGGACTGCAGGGAAATGTACAGCACCTACCAATCATCTCATAACATCCCACACTTCTGTCAGCCAGCCCCTGGACCGGGCCAAGAAAAGGAAACCACCTGGGTGTCCTTACTGTCTTTTTCCACTCATGGAGACTGACCCATTCCTCTCTCTGAAATGTATTATTCACATTGTACAGTTGCCTTCTTTTCTGCAATAAAAGCTATTTGCATGGAATTCTTTGCTGTCTGCAATCCTTTGTACCAGCTCTACTTAGAGTCCTTCCAACAAGAAGCCGAAGAACCAGGACAACAGTCTGCCAAGAGGCTGGACCTGACATTCTAATGTGTTCATTCTGCTTGGATGTCCCAGCACTTCCTGGGGCTGTGAGTTGATTGCTAGTGTGGGGGAAATTCTCATTATTGTTTTAATCTTCGTCTACTCATTTATCTCTGTCTTTTCCTTCTGTTATTCCCCAATAATGTTAAGCTCTTTGTAGTTATCACACAATTCTTGAGTATTCTGGTCTCTTTCATTCCTTTTTCCAGGTTTGGAGGTTTTTGTTGATTTATCTTCAGGATCAAAGAATGTTTCCTAAGCTGTATTCATTCTACTTATGAGCCCATCTGAAGTATTCTCATTTCTGTTATAGTGGTTTTATTTGTTTATCTCAAGAATATTTTTTGATACCTTCTTTGAATTTCATCTCTCTACCTGCATTAGCCATCTGCTCATTCAAGTTGTATGTGTTTTCCATGAGAGCCCTTAATACATGAATTATGATTGTTTTGAATTTATGGTCTGATAATTGAAATATCTCTACATTATCTGGGTCTAATTCTGATGTTTGCTCTATTCTTCAATTTGTGTTTTTTGCCTTTTAGTAAGCTCATTAATTTACCATTAATTTGTCTGATATTAATTAGAAAATCAATAGCTCATTAATTTGTCTGATATTAATTAGAAAAATGTCATGAATAGATGGTTATTATGAGGCCAAATATATGACAATAAAAATGGAGAAAATGTTAATATCTGCAACCTCTTACCTGGCCAACTTGAGCAGCACTGCAAATTACAACATTATTCCCTGGGGTTATCTCTCCTTCAAAAGCTTGCCTGTTGTTTTTCTCAGGGTGTAAATGAGGTGATAAAATGACAGATTTCATAAAAGTAGTGGTTTGAATGTGGCTTTCTAGGAAATTTGTAGGGAGGATGATAGCCTTCTCTCCCTGCCACAATGTGAGCTTGCCTACTGATATTGGTGTACTCCAAAAAGGGGAAATTATCTGACAAAAAATATCACTTTACCTCCAGTGTTCAAGGTTCCCATTTGACCTGTTGTTGTGAGCAGAGTTCACACTAACTTGAACAAAAACAGCAGTCTTATGCTGTTCGTGAATTAGCAGGACATCAGACCAGTGCTGAGTCCTGGGGTATTAGCAAGGCTGGGCTGAAATTTCCAGAGTTTAAGATGGTGGGACTCCTCATTCTGCCCAGAGTGCTTTTGGAAATATGAGTCACAGAGATCACATGTTTGCACCAACAAAAACGTACCATCACTGGCATGGTAGAGTGGACACAATCCCAAAGCAATAATGCCATCTCCTCTTGCTTTGGCCGCCTCAGCCTTACCGGCATTGCTCATGCCTAAAAGTCCTGAACTTCCTTTGGAGGTTGAAGATACAGCTATAAGCAGGCCGAGGAGGCCATGGTGGTGCTTCTTAAAAAACTCAAGGCCTAGAATGATATAAAAATTATACCCCGTAACTGCAGTAATGTACACAGTTATGATCTAATAACAAAATTGGCCAGGACGAAATGAGAAATTGCCACTATATCCACCTCAAGGGGCCCTGCGCCATTTATGAGGACAATGGTGTTACCAAGGCCTTCAGAAATATCTTCAGAATTACTCTGTTAGTGTAAGCAGTTGAACATTTTGAAAGTTGATCCTGGTGAGCATGTGAGATGTTTCTGCATTTGGCTGAAAGTACTTTCCAGCAGTTAGATGAGTTCTATGGCACTTGGCATGAAGGTGCTCCCCTCCAGAGTGACTATAGCCTTTCCATGCACAAGATTATCAACACAGACCTTAGAAGAATCTTAAAATGTCTTTAAGCAACATGAGAGAAAGTTCATCAGAGTCCTGAGGATGAATGCCCTGGAATAACAGAGAATCATGTTGATGCTGAACCCCCCAAAAAGACCATGTGCAAGAACATCACCCTTTCCCAGGTCGAGAACCAGAAACTTGAGGTGGAGGAGGCAGCTGCACCACTAGAGGCCAAGTCAAATGAGAAGGAGATGGTGGGCAAGAAGCTGGTAATAGAGAAGAAATGAAAAAAGCCAGTTTATGTTAAGAAGCAGAAGACTTTGGTGGGAAAGAAGATTGGCCTTACGAAGAAACCAACAGAGCTGGAAAAAAAAAAAAAAAAAAAAAAAAAGCCAAGAGAAAAGAAATCTGCCACAGAAGAAAGCAAGCCTGACACATATTCTCTTAAGTTTGTTTATTCCATGAAGGTCAACTCATTTTAGACAGCTTATTTTCAACAAAGACCTGATCAAAGAGGCAGTGAGAAAAGAAAACTTTTGGTGCCAGACTCACAGCCCTTATGGGCTGACACTGTCTCTCTTTCTCCATGTTAAAATCCAATACCCCTGTCTTTTGTCCAAGGTAGAATAACTTTTCAGATTATTTGACAGGCGCGTATACTTATCACCATCCAAGACAAGTTTCATTGAATATGAATTAGAGGAAAGTTTTATGGTTCTTACATAATACAGTTTTAGGAGGTAAGAGGATGTTCTTAACATGTCAACAGTTCAAAACGGCACACCCATCAGTTCTGTTATTCTTTGATCTGCCTTTTTATGGTGGCTAATGGGTTTCAGATCCAGAATCACATCTACATTTAAGACTGAAAAGGTCTGAAAATGAGTGGGAACCTCTGTCTCTTCTAATGGAAGAGAAAACATATGTTCAGAAGACCCACCACACACATTTCTGCTTATATCCCCTTGCCCAAATCAGTACCATATGTCTGCTGTTCGCTGGCATGAATCAGAAAGCACAATCGAGAGAAAAGAGTGTTGAGAGTGAGTGGTGAGCTATACAATAGTGTATGCAACAAATAACAACGTGCACAGAAAATCAACAGTTCAGAGAAATCCAGGGTGTGCTCTGGCCCATCCAGTAGTCCCATTGCATCTACCGTCCTTCTGCCAGAGTGAGGTGAAGATCAGGCCTCACTTCTTTTCTACAATATTCAGTCTTACTTTCTGATCTAAGCAATTACTTAAATGAGAGCTCACGCACCTGCACATACCTTGCTACATAAGCAAAAACATAATTTTCAAAGTAAAATGCAGATATTTATTTATTTATTTTTTAAAAAAATTATTTATTTTTATTGTTAAATCATAGCTATGTACATTAGTGCAATCAAGGGGTACAATGTGCTGGTTTCATATACAATCTGAAATATTCTCATCAAACTGTTCAATGCAGGCTTCATGGCATTGTCTTAGTTACTGTATGTAGGCATTTGTTTTCTGCATTTAGTAAGTTTTGCCTGTACCCATTCTAAGATGCACTGTAGATGTGGCCCCACTGATTACCCTCCCTTCCCCAAAACCTCCCCCCTCCCTTCCCCTTCCTTGGCCCTTAATTTTTAAAACATTTTTCACAAGTGGAAAATAATTTCCAGAGACACAACTCTGACTTTTATAAAGAGAATTAATCCTCTTTTTATTTTGCCTAGAATAGATCAGCTATGTAGGACCGTAAATTCACAAGCACTGCCATTTCAAAAAAGTGTTTTCAACTTCATAACTAAAAGCTACATTTTAACAGCACAGAGAACAGGCTTCCCCATAGTTGAATTCATACCATTACCTCTACTGGCACCAAAACTTTTAATACGAGCTTAGGATGCATTTTTATTGGTTGATTCTGTTTTCTGTCTGTCATAGTTCTAAAGACTGATGTTTTAAGTTCCAAGGAGAAAACCAACCTGTATTATGAAAGAAAATTCAAATTTAGACTTCAAAAACTTGAGTTCCTGCAGCAGACTCTTAATCAAAGTTTCCCAGATCAACATAAAGTACATGTTTATTTTTCCCAGGTTGATTAAAAACTTCAGAATATTTAAAGAAAAACATGCTTTTGGGATGAGTCTAATATTACATACTTTGAGTAGGATTTTCAGGTCTAGCTTCTCCTGAGGAAGGTACATGTTGGGATGGGTATGGAGATAAAAAAACAGAAGGGGAGAGTGTAAATTTGAACACAAGAAAGGAAATAAGTGAGAGGGAAATGAGGACAGAGGTAGGTCCTGGGCTTGGTTGTAGGGAGGTAATTTCCTTAGGGTATTGGGGTATACAGTCTCCTAGGATGGTGCACATAATTGAGAAGTATGCCTAAGCCTTACTATGTCCAGTGTCCACAATAATGCAAGCCCAAGGCTATGAAAAGATGACAGCATGTGAATGGCACTGAGTGATTAAAAATTGCTGAATGAAGTGGAAGGCTTCTGTTTAGGAAAATTTGAAAGTAGCAGGTAGTAACTGATGCATAAACAGAGTAATCTGAGAGAAGTCCAAGCATGGGCCACAGCATCCTTCACATCCATGAATGTTTGCATGATTGATGATACAAAGAAAATGGAGACTATTACAAGGATGAGTTTGGAAGGAGTAAAAGTCGAGTCAAGATGAAATAATGATGTTAATAAGAGCTTATTGTGATCTCAATATCCTGTGAAGATATTATTTCCAATTGCTTCTTCAGGTCTATGCTGACTGCAGGAAAACAGCAGACACTTGCACTCACGTCATCATTGCTCCTATGACAGCATGCATTTATTTAGCACTGTTAAACCATTCTGCTATATAGGAGTAAAGGAGGGAATGATCTTTACAGCTTCAGCAATGAGGGACATTTTCAAATAGCCAGAGGTACTGAAGGTGAATTTTAACACACCAGAAGATGTAGGGGAAAGGGTAGCAGAAAAGAAAAGTGTGATGCTCTGTGGCTACAGGCCACAGTTCCACTGGGGTATGGATCTGCTGGGGGCATGTTAGAAATAAGTCCAAAGGTATGCAGTGATGGAGAGGAAAAATCTCATCATGCTCTCATGCTCAACTGGGTAATCTAGAATAGCAATGGATCTAAACAGAAAAGCAACCAACGAGCAAGGCTTGTGTTAAATAGGTATATAAACAGGTGAATACATCTGTTCTTGAGCTTTCTGGTACATGTGTCATTTTCTTCTGAATACTTCTATAATATTATTAAACTTATGACTATAACACTATAGAGATCTATCTTGAGTGTAGAAATCAGTAAGAGTACATGTATAAAGTTACTTTTCTTAAATTATTTATAGTTCCTCTTTTACCATAAGTAAATTACTATATTTAATAAATATTTCTGTGTAAGAAAATAGTTCAAAATAAATATAGGCAATAATCAAAAATTTTTCAGAAAAAATATTTCTAAGATGTTAGAAAAATAAATAGAAAATGGAAAAGATCTGAGTTGGGAAACTAAAATGCTTAACATGTTTCTAGGACAAGGTCCAGGTGCAGTGGCTCATGCCTATCATCCTAGCACTCTGGGAGGCCAAGAAGGGTGGATTGCTTGAGCTCACAAGTTTTGAAACCAACCTGAGCAAGAGCAAGACCCCGTCTCTACTAAAAATAGAAAAATGGAGGTGAGAGGCTCACTTGAGCCCAAGAGTTGGATGTTGCTGGGAGCTATCACACCACAGCACTCTACCAGGGTGGCAGCTTGAGACACTATCCCCCCGAAAACTTTTTTCCTAGGGAAAATGAATAAAAAAGTATCTACCTTGACACAAATCTGAAAATTTTTAAGTGTCAATAATAAGGAAAGAATTCTGAAATCATCCAAGCAAGAAAAATAAATTATCCCATTGGAAACTAATCAGGTTAGCTAAAGGCAGCACTAAAACGATAAATTTCATAAAACCAACAATGTTTATAAAGCTTCATGGGGAAAAAATAGTATCAACTAATGATTGTGTAGCGATGTAAGTTATCTTTTCCTAAAAATAAAAAGGTTTGTATTAGGCAAGTTATGGAAGAAAAAGACTGAAAATAAATGTGAACATGTTACACATAAAAAGATAAATTGCTAACAGTAGATATCACAGGTGGGAAAGCTGCTGATATAGACAACTAACTGTGAACATTCGTTTATTTATTCAGCTAGAATATACTGAATGCCTCTGTATGCTGGATACTGGAAATAAGGCATTCAGTATTGTTCCTAAGAATCATTAGATTGGAAACCCAAAATAAAAATACAAGCTCAGATCCCAAATTTCTAATGTTTTAAAATTTATCAATTACTTTGACAAACATGCTTTCATAATAAAAGTTAAAAATACATTAAAAATATGGTTTTATATGACTCAAAACCCTAAAATGTAATAAATGATTACATTTAATGGTCATTATATATATTTTGGTATCACATGGTCGAGCCAGTGATCTTTGTTTTATGGAACATAATTTATAAATTACTATACTTTATAGCATTCTTTTTTGGCACCATGGTAATGACATCAATAACTATATTCTTGTCACCATTATTTCCACATTGTTTATGTTCTGACAATAATGCCAAATGAAACAACTCTTTTTTTTTATAAACATATTATAAATATACTTATTTTTTATTTTTTCCTTTTATTAAGTCATATACACATATCATGAACGCATTTATGCATATGTGGGGTATAATGTGTTGATTTTTTAGTACAATTTGGAGTGCTTACAAAAAATGTTCATCATCTTTAATCATCAGAGAAATGCAAATCAAAACCACTTTGAGATACCATTTAACTCCAGTAAGAGTAGCCCACATAACAAAATCCCAAAACTTTTCTTAAAGTATTTCTAATACTTTGATAATTTTTAATTTTATTTAGAGAAACTTTGGATAAATAAAAGGAACAGATCTGGAGGCAGTATATTATCAGACCTGAAACTATACTACAAGGCTATGGGTAACCAAAACAGCATGGCATTGGTACAAAAATAGAGGCATAGGCCAGTGGGACAGAACAAAAACATCGGATATAAAACCATCCACATACAGTCAACTGATTTTGGCAAAGTAGAGAAAATACAACAATATACACGAGGGAAAATAATCCCTCTTCAATAAATGATGTTGGAAAAATTGAATAATCACCTGCAGATGAATAATAAAACAGGATTCCTCTCTCTTATCCCTCACTAAAATTAATTCAAGGTAGATAAAAGACATAGAGCTATAAGATTTTTTGAAGAAAATGTTGAAAAACTCTTTTAGATATCTTCCTAGGCAAAAATTTATAAAGATCCCAACTGCAACTATAGAAACTAAAATAAATAAACATGACTTAATTAAATTAGAAAGCTTCTGCACACCTAAGGAAATAACCAACATTGCAAATAGACAATCTATAGTTAGGAGAAAATATTCATAAGCTATCCATCCAATAAGGGGCTAAAAACAATGATCTATAAAAAACTCAAGAAATCAGCAAGAAAAAGACAAACAACCCTATTAAAAAGTGGGAAAAGACATAAAAAGAAACTTTTCAAAATATTATAGGTGAATAAAATGATGAAAAAAAAGATCAGAATCATTAGCAATCAAGGAAATACAAATTAAACTACATTAAGTTATTACCTTACCCCTGTTAGAATAGTTTTTGTTAAAAAGTCCAAAAACAATCAATGATGGTGTGGATGCAGTGAGAAAGGAACACTTATACACTATTGGTGGCACTGCAAATTAGAACAACCCATATAGAAAACATTATAAAGATATATCAAGGAACTAAAAGTAAACCTACCATTTGATCTAGAAATTCCACACTACTAGGTATTTACCCAAAAGAAAATAAATCATTTTATCATAAAGACACCTGCACTCAAATGTTTATTGCACACAATTTATAATAGCAAAGACTTGGAATCAACCCAAAGGGCCATCAATTCATGAGAGGGTTAACAAAATGGTGGTATGGACACCAGCTACTCAGGTGTGAGGAGGTTTTTTAAAATAATTTTTGTGGAACTGGAGACCATTATCCTAAGTGAAGTACTATAGAATGGAAAAACAAATACTATATGTACTCACTATTAAATCGGAACTAACCAATGAGCACAAATGCACATAGAGGGAAGTAAAACTCGATGAAAATCAAGCAGGTGAGAGTGGGAAGAAGGGGCAGGGTGAAAACTAACAGTTGCAGTGATCACTATCTGGGCACACTTATAACCATGACTCTAACATTATTAAAGCAGTTCATGTAACCAAAAATATTTGTACCTCTGTTATACAGTGGAACTTCCAAAGTTGACCTCTCCTCTAAATTGACCACCTCCTAAATTAAATTGACCTAATTTTCATAAATCAGACATGTACCATATAAATATATATGTGCAGTGCAGTAAGCCTAGTAGTTCCTTATGTTGACCACCTACGTTGACCTGTTTGTTACAGTCCCCTAGGTGGTTGACTTCCAGAGGTTCCACTGCGCTCTCAAATTTAAAAAGAAATGGAAAATCGAACAGGTATTAATGTTATGGGATTATTTTCTCCAGATAGAATGCCTTTTTTGAAAATGAGAAATAATATGTTGGAAATCTATACACATAATGTGTAGATTTTGCATTGCAATTTTTTTTTAAATATCAAAGTTCTTGTTAAACCAATTTTAACATGTGAAATTACCTTTCCAAAAGCACTAATGATAATTTTATAATTCTGCCAACAGCTAAATGCTCATGCAAATGGACCTTTAAAGAATGATTAGTACCTTTCTTATGCTAAATTTCATCTGTCCACTCTTTCAAAACACATAGTGAAATCTGAGAATCTATTTTCACCATTATTCTCATTCGTATAATTATTACCATCATTCTTTCTAGATAATAGACAAACTGTGCTTTTTGTATAATGCTATTTGTCTGTCATTTTTAATCTGTTCAGGTGAATTCATTTAATATTTTTATACATTTGCTAAATTGTATTCATGTAACATCACAAATGTATAAGTGAAGGTATTTCTCTCTTTTATATTTATTTTTTATGTAGAAAAACCCATTCAAGTAGGACACAAGCTCCGTATGATAATAAAAACCCTAATAATGTGTATTTTTATTAAGTTTTCACACAGAATTATTATAATTAATCTCAAAGTCATGGCCTTTCAGTGATAAAGATTATGGGATATAAGAGAAAGTATAGTCTTTTTACGGAGTCTTTCCTCAAATTACCTTTTGAGGAATAAATTAGTGCATTTCTCAAAGTACTGTGGGATAAAATATCCATAATTTTGCTGCTTACTGTATGCTTTGTGTGCTTTTTGTTTGTCTTTAAAATGTCATGAGAAGACGAATTAGGCATTAGTTATATTTTTAAAGTTGAAATAATGCTACTTTCAATGATTTATTCTATAGGAAAAAAATTTACTTTCTGAAATATGTGTGCTACATTTTCTGAGTTTGTATAAAACCTAATATAAATCTTCAAACTGATTAACAAATTTGATCAGGAGAAAATATATGCATTTGTTAATCACCTAAATTGTGCTAATATGCCTTTTCATCTATTTACAAATTATATCTCTAAACATGCTATGTTAATATTCTACTTTTTTTGCATGAAAGAAATTAGATCTTAGAAATCTTTGGTGAACTTTCCAAAGTCATATTTTGGAATGATAATGCTGGAATGGAGACCCATGTGATCTTATTTCAAACTCTCACCTGTTTTTTCCATATTACAATAATTATGTATTTTGACTAAAGTTAGAAATCTATATTTACATAAGTGGACAGCATTTAAGATAAACACAGATTTAATTTTTAAAATTAAATCTTTTTACGTTTTCTTATTATATATGAGCTAAAAAGCAATGATTATAGTCATGATAGCAATGTAAGCTATTTACATTCAAGGAGATATATATCTTGTCTTTCCACCTCTTCAAATAAAAATATATTATGCTGTTTGGAGAAAATGTATGTACTTCCTATAAACTTACTGAATTTTTTATTATTTTTCTTTTTAAAACAGTTTATTTTAAAAAAATTACTTTAGTATTTTAAAACATTTATTTATTATGGCAAAATAATAGTTGTATATATTAACAGGGTACATATGATGCTTTGATACAAGCATACAAAGCATAATGACCAAATCAGGGTATTCAGATATTTATCACCTCAAGCTCTTATAATGTCTTTGTGTTAGGAACATTATAATTGCATACTTTCGTTATTTTGAAACATGCAATAAGTTATTAGCTATAATCACCTTATTATGAGGTTCTCATCACCATAGGTCTACTGTCTTCCTCCATGAGTTCTACTTTATTCTTTACTCCCCACATGTTAGTGGGAACATGAAAAATTTGTCTTCCTGTGCCTGGCTTATTTTAAAGCCAAAAACAAAAAAAAAGAAGAAGAAGAAAACAAAAAATATACAGTAGACCTTCTTTAAGTTGACCACCCAATAAATTGTAACAACATCTGGAGGTGGTCTACATTAGAAACTGGGCCTGCTGTACTGATACATATATGTAGTGCATGTCTAGTCTATAAAAATTAAGTCAACTTAAGCAGGTGTTCAGTGTAGGGAGCTGGTCAACTATGGAAGTTCTACTGTGTATCAATTTTGACATGGACATTCCAATTTTACCTAGGAACATTGACATTTAAGGATTTACTTCCTCAAGAATGATTTCCTGGGGAGTGCCTGTGGTTCAGTGGGTAGGGCGCCGTCCTCATATACCGATAATGGCAGGTTCAAACTCGGCCCTGGCCAAACTGCAAGAAAAAAACAGCCAGGCATTGTGGTGGGCATCTGTAGTCCCAGCTACTCAGGAGGCTGAGGCAAGAGACACACCTAAGCCTGAGAGTTGGAGGTCACTGTGAGCTGTGTTATGCTATGGCACTTTACTGAGGGAGATAAAGTGAGACTCCATCTCTCCAAAAAAAAAAAAAAAAAAGATTTCCTACAGGTTGACTTAGGGCAACACAGGAAACTGCTATTGCCAAATGATTCAGACAAATTTTAAGGAGTTACAGAAGTGGTGGTTCAAGACCCATATTGTGCAAGATTATATAGCTAAAGCCATAGGACATGGATCCCAGCACTCAGGCAACCTCATTGGTAGAATAAGATGACTGGCTACCTCTCCAACTATGAAAGATAAAATGGCCGAAATGAACTATCTGCCTGGATTTTGACTTAATATATAACTGCAGTCCTTAGCCTCTGGGCCATGGACTCCTAGTGATCTGTGGCCTGTTAAGAACTCATAGCAGGAGCTGAGTGGAGGGTGAGGCAGCAAAGCTTCATTTGTATTTACAGCTGCTCCCCATTTGCTGACATCACTGCCTGAGCTCCTCCTCCTTTCAGATAAGTGACAACATTAGAATCTCACAGGAGCGTGAGCCCTACTGTAAACTGTGCATGCCAGGATTGCAAGCTCCTGATGAGAATCTAATGCCTGATGATTTGAGGTGGAGATGTAATGTGGTTAAATCATCCTGAAACTCTCCCCCCTTTCCACTCCCCATCTGCAGAAAGATTGTCTTCCATGAAACTGGTCCCTGGTGTTGGAAAGTTTGGGGACTGCAATATAGAAGTATACATTTAAGGTTTGGACCCAGCATAATGTTACCCTAAAAAAAGGACGGGTGGTCTCCCAACCAGTGAGAAGTAAATGAGGGATGGAGGCCCAGACTCTTCATGTCAAATGTCTGTGACCAAGAGACTTGGCTACCAGTCATCATCAACCAGTTTAGCTGCATCAAGTTCATGAAGACTGTTTTACCTGTTACCCAGCTCTGCATGTTTCCTGTAAATCATCACAGACTGTGACAGATAAAGAGAATTATATAATTTCTTCTGATCCTCTTTCTGCAATTTTAAAAGATATATATTTTTCTATTCATCATGGCTCGAGTTCTAGTTTTATGGCTCAATGACAATTACTTAACAACTAACAGTGCAAACAAATAGTCTAAGGAATATGAAAGACAATATTAAAAGGTCTAACACGTGTAATGACAGAATAAAGGCTAGAACTAATCATCAAAAAAATGCTCAATTTTGGTGAATGAAATAAATTTACACATCCACACAACTGAACAAACTCCAAACAACACAAATATAATAAAACTCAGACTGATTATGTGTCCAGGTATTACAACCTTCAAAATTCAAATATAAATGGGAAAATAAGCATATATAGTTATAAAATGCTTACTTTTTTTCATAAAGTGGAATGAGATTAACTATATGTAGATTGTGAGAAGTTTAAGATTTGTATATTTAGATTTTTACTTTTGATATATATATCTAAACATGTTTGCTGAATATGAACTGGCCTAGATTGTCAAGTGATTAATACTAAGAATGATTTTTAAGTTGAAATCTTTCTTGAGTTTGAAGAAAAACTGTCATAGAAATCATGACATGAGTAAACACAATGAAATAGTGAACATATATTTGGAGAAATAAATCTTCTATAGCACTATAAAGACAATGAATGAGTGAAAGAATGAATGAAAGAAAAATAATAAATCTAAAAAACCTATTTAAAATTTATTTATTAATAAAATTATTTAAGATTTATTTTGCTATTTTGTTTTTTTTACTTTTGTGAAATGTTTGACCCACTTATAGCTTAGGATATAAATAAATTCAAGATTTATATATGACTCAAAATTGAGATGGTATTTGTAAGTCACTCTTCAAAAGAGAAATAAAGGTAAACTTAATATATTTAAACAAAGTAGAAAATTATTATCTTTTGTCTTTGAGAAACCAACATTTTTAATTGTGATACCCTCATTTAACTATCATTCACACTGAGGTGTTGATATCCTCAGATAGAAAGAGCAGTTTTTTCTTCATATTTCCCCTCTTTTATTTCAGTGCTTCAAATATCACTGTTTACTAAAGGTTTCCATAGAGATAATTGTCTTCAGCCTATTTATTTTTACACAATAGTTTCAGCGTTATACATTCTGTCTTTGAATAGAGACTGAAAAAAGCCCCAAAAAATGAGAACAAAGAGAAATTTGTATGTGACATTCAATAAATTGACCCCACATCTTAGCTGCCCAATAGACTTAGTATTCCAAATTGTATTGGTTTAAGGCTTTATTGTTAAATCAATGCTTCCTGAGATATAAGTCAAAGATTTTATGGGCAAAAGACTTCACTTAAGACTTACTAATATTTAAAGATCATAGTGGCAAGATGTGAATTAGGACAAATATTTGTAATTTTAAATTTACCAAAAATACATTCTGGTTTTTGAAAACTCTTTTGTTTTAAAGTAGAGCTTGTTCTTTTTTCCATAATATGTTAATTAAATCCTGACCAATGCTTGGTATTTTTAACATAATTAACGGTAGGTTATTTTGGCTCTTTTAAGCTATTTTGAAATGTGCCTTTTTGTTTTTTAATCTCCTTATAATTTGAAATAATTGAACAGTTTAAAAATATGAATAAGAATAAAACTAACAAATTTTCATAAATTCGGGGATATCCTGCTATCCAATAACTCTGGACTGCTGTAATTCTCCCAGTAAATTTTTTATGTTATAATTATACCAAGATGAAAAGAATGGCAAAACATAACTAAACCATCTAAAGATAAAGATTTTAATTGATTTAAAGTAGAAAGTATTAACAGAATCTAAAAAAAAAAAAATTTTAACTGGACCAAACTCTTAAGTAGCCAATTTAATTTTTTGGGCTTTAGTAGTAATTTATCACATTTTGTAGATAAAAGATGGAAAGACCATTGAACTGGAGATTGAGAACCTGGAGTCTTAGCTTATTCACTATTACATGACTTCTATTTCTACATATTTAGAAAGGGATATCATACAATGTGACTTCAATGATCCTTTCCCCTCCAATTTTATGATTCATGCTTTTATTTATTTGTTTTTGGATTGAGTGTCATTCTGTTGGCCTAGATAGGGTCCTGTAGTGTCATTGTAGCTCAAAGAACCTCAAATTCTTGGGTTTAATCAATTGTCTTGCTTCAGTGTCCTGAGTACCTGGGACTGCAGGCATGTGCCACCATGCCCGGCTATTTAATAGGTTTTCTATTTTTAGTAGAAAGGGGTCTCACTCTCACTTGGGCTGGTCTTGAATTCCTAAGCTCAAATGATACACTTGCCTTGGCCTCCCAGAGTCTTAGGATTACAGGCATGAGCCAAGGTGCCCAGCCTTCATGATTCACTCTTGCAACCAAAATTACACATTTCCTCTAGAGATGTTCATTTTCCTATTGAAATGATGCAGCTCTTGGATATTCATATTATTGGATCCACGACATTTGTTATGACTTACGTGTAACTAGTAAACTTCTGCAGCACACTGGAAGGGCACAACAGTTGTCTTCTGATCCAATCAGATAAATAATCATCAAATATTGATACACTGAAAATGGATTCAACAGTAAAAATCTAAAATGTAAAATATGAGGCCTATGTTGGGAGATAAAGTATTACATGGATCCAGCATCATCCAATCAGTGTTGCAGTGTTTTTATTGACCATTAAACAAGTGAAAAATGGAGCTCTTTATTGTCTTAGGGAGAGTTAACAGGAAGACGCTGTGGTGGACGTGGCTTTGTGGTGAGCTTTAGACAGTTTCCATTTCAAAATGAAAGATTTTTAAGAAGTATAGATGCAAATGGAACAGAAGAATTGACATAATCACAGAAGAGTGGTTATAAATCACAAGGAGAGTTCACATTATAGTGAATTGTAATCATTTTGATTAGAGTTTGAACCAACTGCTAGTTTTGCTAATCTCACTTTCAATAGAATGTGCTTTTCTCCTGTTTCCCTTTACGATTAGCGGTCACTGCTCAGGTCAAATTCTCCTTAGTTTTCATTGTAACCAACAATATGCCTTTCAAAGGAGAAAAAAAGAATGTGACTTCATTGATTAAAAACTTATGATTATTAATTGCACTTAAAGGAACTTATCTTTGTGCATTGCCTCTTCTGGTATTCTAGTATAACTGCTTGAATTTCTCCAAGAGACCTAAACTGTTTTCCCCCCTTAATTCTATATTTGTTTATTCATTTAATAAATGTTCAAAGAATCCCAACTACCTGTCAGGTTGGATTTAAGCAACAGAGGAATAATGATCATAAAAAGACAAGCTTGGGTTTCTATTTCAATTGGGTAAAAACTGGGTAAATTAAAAATAAAAAAGTTAAGGAGGGAGAGGTGGGGAAAGGAAGAAGAGAGAGGAAAGGAGGAAGGAGGTGGGGCCTTGGTGTGTGCCACACCTTTTGGGGGCAAGACAGGATTGTAAGAGGGACTTTACTTAACAAATGCAATCAGTGTAACTTGGTTTCTTGTACCCTCAATGAATCCCCAACAACAACAACAAAAAAGAAAATGTTTGTTTTAGTGAAGTATAAATGCTCTGAAATGAATAAGGCAAGTGTGGTGTGGGATTGAAGGAGACAGATTTGGACACAGTCATCAGGAATATCCTCCCTAAAGACTTAAACTTCCATATAGGTTGAGAAGGAGGAAGCTATAGGAACACGTGAAGGGCCTTCCAGCCCTAACTGCACATCTGCTTTATTTTCCCCACCCCTCTGTTTACTAGGCTAACAGCTGCATTTATTCAAGCCTTCATTCAGATGCCATTTATCTGGGAAGACTTTCCTGATAAGCAAAAGTAGATTGAGTATCTAATCTCTGCACCAAATTTAGCACTGAGTCCCAGTGAATTTTAGTCCCCTATTTCTTGCCTGTCATACCCTGGATATTTGGTTTTGTTTTTTGAGAACTAGTCTCAGTTTGTCACCCTTGGTAGAGTGCCATGGCATCATCTCCTGCTGCAACCTCAAACTCTTGGGCTCAGGTGATCCCTTTGCCTCAGCCTCTCAAGCAGCTGGGACTACCCACTGGATGTTTGGAAGCAAGGCAGAGATCCTGTCTTGATCACAGTTGTATTTCTTATGCTTAGAAGTAAATACGGATGAATGAGTTACTGGTGAAAATCATGAACTAGTGAGAGGATATAAAGATTGCATCTTGACTCATCCTTTGAGACCCTGGTAAATAATGTTTAATCTTTCAAGACACTGGGGTTAATTTTTAGCCCAAACTTTGTGACATTTATTAATGATCTCTTTCTTCCTTATATACTTTATTTCTCCTTCATCATAAAACTATCAATAAGGACTTTAAAATATGATATTAATGGTTTAGAGACAGCAGAATTTAACAGGACCAAAAACAAAGTTAACTTGCAATTATTTGTAATTTAAAAGCAGTCAAGAGAAATTTGTTTTCAGATATTTTCCAAAGATTTGGACAAAAAAAAAAAAAGAAAGAAAAAGAAAAGCAATGCTTTTATTCCTTTTCAAAGCAGAAAAGTGGCTGAAATCCTTAAAGTTGTTCCCACTCTGAGTTTATTCACATCTGTATTTGATTAAAACAGAAGTGTAATGTTAGAAATTATCACACTGCTATCTTGAAATATAGTACTTCTCATAGACTCAAATTCATCCCTTTACTTACTTTACAGTATACCGTTTTTAGGCATTAATGACATCATCTTTCATTTCTCAGAGCATCTTTTGTTTTATAGAAGAATTCATCAAAGTATATCTTTGAAAGCAAAGTCACATGGCTATTGATGCATGTAACTTTTCATAAACGTATATGTTGAAGCATGTATATGAATGCGTGTTCATGACTTTAGTTTTTCTGATTTGCATTATTCCTAGCCTACTGAGATATTTCCATTAGTCCTGATTGAATCAGGACTTTTTATAAAAGAATGTAACCTCACAATGTCTTCCATACTTCTCCCTCAGAGATTTGGGCCCCATAGAACTCTCCAAAACTAATAATAAAAATCACCAATTAATTTATGGATGTATCCACCCTCAGAAAAATACTGAAATATATCTTCCACGTGCTCTTATTTAAAAGGCCTACTTCATAAAAAATGTGGAACTATAAATTTCAAACCTGAGATTCCTCTTCCAAAGTATTCTATTCTTTGTTAATAAGACAACCATATTATTGCTTTTAAAATTACAATTCTTATTCATTCTCACCTACCCTGTTTAAAAGAAGTGCGAGTTATTACTGCTCATTAGCGTGTTAGCATAATTTCTTCCTGGCTAACAAAAAATAGTTCCAACTTCACATGTCCAAAAGTCAAAATTTGATTTCTTCGTAAACTATTCCTCACAGGATTCCCATCCATTCTCCTAGTTGCTCCTCCCCAAATCTTTGAAATCATCCTTGTGTTCCTCTTTTGTTCATGTTCGACAATCAATCCATTAATAAAGGCTGGTGGCTGAACCTTTAAATCATCTGCAGTCTTTGCCATTATTACCGTCAGATAAAGCATCCAAGGCTGCAGTCTACCTAAACCCACCTACCTTTTCCCATCCTTGTCCTCCTACCACGTAGACTGCAGAAAACAGTGGGAGGAGGTATTTAAAATCATGAGTCAGATCATGTCACTCAAAACTTCCAAGTTTTCCCCATCTCACTCAGAAGAAACCCAAAGGAATTTTCCACAGTATGTAAAACTCTGCATAAGCCACCCCAGTGCCTTTGTCTCACACCTTCTCTCTCCTTCTCCCCTTTAACCTGTTCGTCTTGACCCCTTGAGACCCACAGCTCTTCCTTCAGCAGGACAAGCAGGCCCCTGCCTTCAGATTCTGAATCCATTATTTCTTCTCCGTGGAATGCTTTTCTTCAGATATCCACACAGTCCTCTCTTTCAGTTATTTAGGTTTCTGTTCAGAGGTGTCTTTCTCGGAGGGGATTTTCCTACTCACCCTTCTAACATAGCTATTTATTCCCTTCACCCAATCTAGTACCCACTCTGTATGTTCTTACCTTGCTTTATTTTTCTACCTGAATTCCTATTGAACATTTGATTATTGTTAATTGTGGTCTCTACCACTAGAATATAAGTTCTGCAAAATAAAACTTATGTTGTTCACTGCTGTGAGGACCACACATGGATCCAGGCAAGAGGTGCCTCTGATTTGCCCCCTGCAGCTTAGGTGGTCCTAATGTCATAAGCACACCTAAGATAATTTATTTCATATCACATGAATATCTGTTGGGAAGGAAGCCTCCATGGTCTCTTGCATTTCTGCACATTTTTGGAAGAGGCATTGGGAGTTTTTATTCTATACAGTCTTTGAAGGACAACTTTATAGTGAATAGATTTCAAAGACAGAGATGGTGACTCCTTCTGGAGAGTTTCTTCCTGATCAGGACAATAAAGATTATAATGTTTCCCTCCACTGCAAAAGTTGGGCAATTTGACAGCATCTCCCTTATAGGAATGGGAGTTTTCTACACCTGGGGATTCTTAATCTGTGCCCCATTGTGTTGAGTGACCGCATTCACAGCCTTTACCTGGGGTACTCCTGATCGCCTTCCTGAGATGAGTGAATATCAAAGCTTCTATGGTGTGCTTATGTCCCTCACAAATTCATATGTTAAAATCTCACCACCAAGGTGATGGCATGAGGATGTGGGGCCTTTTGAAGGTGATTATCTCAAGAAAGTGAGGCCTTTGGGAGGTCATTGCATCAAGAGGGTTTGGGAATCTCAAGAGAAACCCTTTCTTCCTTTCTGTGATGACACAGGGAGAAGGCTAGACTTATGAACTGAGAGGCCCTTCCCAGACACTGGTAGTGCTTTCATCTTGGACTCCCATACTCCCTAACTATAAGAAATAAATTTCTTTTCTCTCTCTCTCTCTCTTTTTTTTTTTTTTTTTTTGTTTGAGACAGAGCCTCACTTTGTCACCATCTGTAGAGTACCATTGTGTCATAGCTCACAGCAACCTTCAGCTCTTGGAATCAAAAAATTATCTTGCCTCAGCCTCCATAGTAGCTGGGACTATAGGCACCTACCACAACAACTGGCTTTTTTTTTAATATTATTATTTTGTAGAGCCAGGTTCAAATCCACCAGCCCTGGTGCATGTGGCTGGTGCCCTATCCACTGAACTATAGGTACCCCTTTTTTAAAAAAAATTTATATTCTTTATAAATCACCTAGTCTATAGTTCTTTGTTATAAGAGCCTAAACTAACAAGGACACTCATGCTGCTTTCTGTGCCATGAATAATAATTTTTTTTTGTCTCTATCCTGAGAGACTCATGTCTTTTCCAAGAATCTATGCAATTTGGAAGACTAACTTATTCACTGAAAGTAGAATAAAATCTCAGATCTTTCATAGATTTTGACACAGAGGATTCATCACTTGGTACTGCCACTGAGCAGTCTATAATCTTGACCAAAAAATGCAGCTTCATAACTCTTGCCCTATGTCCTTGATAAAAAGGCAACTGCATTTCAAGGCTATGAAGATGGTGTGTTGCATTACTTCATCAAATATAGTTTCTGCTTTGAAATGTAGTGAACATTTAAATAAGGAAAACCACTAGATAGAGATAGGTCAAATTAATTAAATTATAAAATTATTTTCTTCACTTAATATGAATACAATGTATTTTTACATAAAATCAAGTATCACTGTACAGTTGCGTTGACTAGTCATGTTTTTTCTTCTAACTTGACAGTTGTATAGGTACCCAAGAATAATAAAATAATATAATAATATAAAAATATAATGTTATTAGTAGTTGCATATAGTGTCTGAGGAATGTACTAGAATATGAAATAATTTATGTTGAAGTGAAATATGCATATTAATAGTTCTGGATGTAACATGATACCTACACTTTACATTGGTTTTTATAACTAGATGTTGCTTTACAAGGCAGTAAAAATTGATACATAAGTGACAGTAGTTTATATAAATAAAAGTAATAATTTTGTAATATCTGCAACCCCATTTCAATGTTTAAAAACAGAATATAAAATTCATAGTTCATTTCCAAGTTTTTCTTTAAAAATTTGATCCATTATTTTATTTGACTGTGCTTTAGCAGCATTACTTTTACTATTTGGACTTTTTTTCTGATTCCAAAGCATAAATTTATTTTTTCTAGATCTATGAAATATGACATTGCAATTTTGAGGGGGATTACACTGAATCTGTAAATCTCTTCTAGTATGGACATTTTAACAATGTTGATTCAGTTCCTGAGTAGGATATGTTTTGATCTGTAGCAACAAGGATTTATTGTTTTCCTTGAATTAGATGATCTTTAATGCTCTTTTGACACTGGTAGCAGGTCATTTGACACTTTCCACTGTGGGTGGCTTCCCAGAGGACAGTAAGTACAATTATTATTAATTTATTACATATCTTTCTCCCTGAGGAAAATTGTATTACTAAATATTCCTTAAATGTTCCCTCCGTCAATTACTTTGGACTCCTGGAGAATTATATGTTCCAGCCTTATGGAACCAAGGAGTACATAAGTAACTTGATTTTACTAAAAGTCGTGAGAGGGAGTATTATGTGTAACCTGTAAGAGAAGTTTCAGAGTCAGCTCATGATTTTCCTACATGCCTTTACCTTTTCCACGCGATCAGGTAGCCTGTTTTGTCAGCATAAGTTTTGGAGTGCCAATGATGAGACAGAGTCTAGCTGAGGGTCAGAGAGTTTGTGTTATGAGAGATATCCAAACTATTTTTATTTGTAAGTTATAAAATGTGGTTGTCATTTGTTACAGCAACAAAACTTAGCATATTCTGACTGATGGACTCCCTCACCAAATGATGTGATGATTAAGAGAAGGATTGTGTATTTGTTCCATTATTACCTCTTCATCCCCTCCAGTCTAAGCATCTAAAAACTTTTAAATAGTGAGTATTCAGTAAACGTTAGTTTATTAAAGTAATATAAATACATACTGACAGAGTTAAAGTACATTAGTTCCATCTGTGTAAATGCCAAAAATGAGATTTAATCTTAATCCCCAAAGGATTACAACTTTATTGAAGAGCAGGAATATACAAAAGCTACATTTGCTAAGTAGCAAGTTTGTGTTATTATTTTACATTTTGAGAAAAGTCAGTCTACCTTGAGATGATCAAGAAAAATTTCTTACTTAAACTGAAATTGGCTACAAAAGAGACGTAGGTAATCTGGGTGGGAGGTGACTATAAGACAGGCTCATCAGCAAAGGAACAGAAGCATAAATATTACATTAGGAGGAAAAGTATTCATTTTCCATAATAAAATACTTATAACAAAAAAAAGTAGAGAAAGTACACTAGAGGTAAAAAAAAAAAAAAAAAAAGTAAAAATATAAATTAACTCCATGGTACTGATTTATTCATGAATGTTTTAGATTTCAATGAGCTATCTAATGATGGCACATAAAGTCCCTGCCAAGTTCTGTGATTATTTGGCAATTAAATGTACAATCAGATTTTATTCTACCAATTTAAGTGCATTAGGTAATTTGAAGTAGCGAATATCAGAAATAAATACCAGATTCAAATCAATCATGAACACACTATTTCAACTTTTAACAATTTCATTTATTACATGTTATTTTGCTGTAGCACATCACACCTAATCCACCTTTGTATCAACTAGCAGGGGTCCTCACTCTTTTTAAACAGGGGGCCACTTCACTGTCCCTCAGACCATTGGAGGGCCGGACTACAGTTTAAAAAAAAAACTCTGAACAAATTCCTATGCACACTGCACATATCTTACTTTGAAGTAAAAAAACAAAACGCAAACAAATTTAATCGCACCACAGCATGTGGCCCGCGGGCCGTAGTTTGAGGACCCTGAAAAGGAACATTTCTTGAGAATGATCCCTGTTACTCCAGTTCTGGTTATACTTACCATTCTATAGCCTCTCACTTTGTTCTCACCTTGCACTCGATTCATCTATACGTGAGTTGTTCTAGCTCTTGGCTTTTGACTAGGATCCTCATTTTCAGGCTCTCAGATTTTATATGCTACAAATCCTCCGTCATTAATCCTTAATTCCCTCCCATATCACTGTTTTTTTACTTTTACTGTCATGTCATTTTGTTGATATATTCCCCTCTGATCCAGTTCTATCATCTGGGCCACTACTCTTGCATGTTTTATGTAGAAGAGTGATCAGAAAGCTTCAAACTTCACAGAATGCTTTCCTGTTCATGTAGTTTTTAAATGCTATATAAGGTAATATAGAAAAGTGACCTTGAGCTTGAATTCTACAGTCATCCTGCCTAGGCTTGGTAGTAACTGCTAATTGCTTTAATTGTGCTTTCTTTACATCCTAGTTATCATCTCTGTGTCTGTCTTTTCTCGATAGCAAAAAGAGTTTAATGTTACTTATCTCATATGATAGGGCTGTTGTGGGACTAAGTTGAAAACTCAATATAAGGTGCCTATTAGAATAGTGTGGCACTTTCATATAGTCACCATTTTTGGTTAATTTGATCAAGATTGTCAATCATTGATCATTGGTATAAAACAGAGAAGTTCATTTGTAGCTTTGAAATAATTCATCACAAAAGAAATTGTGTAGAGTCCACTCAGAAGTGTACATCATGTCCATGCTAATATTTTCAAATCTTAGCACTTCAAATTTTGACAGCAGGGTTCTAGATCTTGGCAATTGGAACTTTGTGGATCAAAATAATCTTTCCATAACCTTGCTCTTTTTAGGAGATTTTGCATTGTAAAAATTCAAATCTCCCTAAAAAGAAGGTATGAGAATCAACAGCTCTACAACATTTCTTGTTCAGCTGTTTAGTTTTGCCATCTAATAATTTTCTTCTTACACACAAACACACTCTTTCTGAAATTGTCCTTCACCAATCTCTTATTTTGCTCTAATTTTCTAAATTACTAAAATAATAGCATTATCACAGTTACATGTGTTCATGGTCCTTTACATGATTATGAAAATCATTTCAACATGCCACTAAAATATTAATAATCTAATGATTATAACCGTCATTCATTGCTATTAACCTCAGAGTCTACCACATAACTCTAGATAATACAATACAAGAAGATGATATTCTCTGGATTGTTTGTCTCTCCCAGAAGGTTATTTTAGTGATTTAGAAGGAAAACATATGTATGCTGTAGTGTATCTAACTGTTCAAATTCTCCTAGGGAGGTAATTTTTTCATGCAACAATATGTCTATTATTAGTTCTTATACGTGTACATTAGCCCTGCATAAATACTATTTATTCTGTCTGCATATCTTGACAATGACTTCTCCCCACATTTGCAGCCACCCACAGAGACAATCATTGCCACCATTTAGACACATAACAAACTAAGGTTTTATTACTTTAATTTTCTAAACAAATTATACCATGCTAAATTACAACACATGGAAATAATTCTTAAAAGACAAAGAGAACAACAGATTTTGCATTTTTATTAAGTGAGCTATCTATAATTTCAAATAATGGCTTATATTAAGTATTGTACAAACGTGCACACATGTGTGTGACTGAGTGAATGTTTTAGCAGCTATCAAATTACTCTGAACCTTTTAAAAATTAAATAGAGTGAGTTATGTAAATTATCCCCATCCTGGTTCTTTATAGCTAAATAAATTTGAACTCTAAGCAATAGCTGATATCACAAAATGTTTTCATTCTCCATTACAGTATTTATGTTTTGCAACTTAGAATGTATATATAGATACATATATATCAGTAAAATTTATAACTCCAAACTATAGTGTGTACCTTTTATGTTAATTATTGGAGCTAAAATACAGGCTCACAAACATAACAAGTTCTACCCTAGAGAATGTTTTCTTATTTGAACTGTCACAGACCATCGTGAGATTCAGAGTTTAAATGTACTCTGGTTGTTAACAGTGGGAGATTATACTAATGGCAGAGCACTCAAAACACAAAATGTCCTTTAACAAAGTTTCTGTATTTCTCAAAAATTTTAAGAGAATAGCCACAATCTGGGAGAAGATGTCAAAGTATAGTGCGTACTTTTTAAAAAGTTGGAAGAAATTAGGAAAATTTTTGTCTAACCATGATAATTTTCATTGATACTAATTTTCACAGTGATTTAAGAACAAGGCTCAGTTTTGGAAACAAAACAGTGGGAGCTTTTTAGGATGCCAATTCAAATGCCACCCAGCTGAGTAATGATCTGGTTGTCCTTATTTTATGGTTGCTCAGTGAATAATGTCATTTGAAATTACTATATCCTTCAGTTCACTCCCTTATGAACAAATGCTGCCACTCAAACCTCATCACTTTGTCACCAGTTAGTCATGAGAAGCTGTTGAACAGTTCAATGCTCTCTTTATATTTAATGAAAGATTAAAAGAAAGAGTGAATGGTCCAATGTTGTAGTATGTTCAATGAAAGCAACTGATTACTATTAATTTTCATGCCCCTGTAGAGTCCATTGAGTGGTCAATTTTAGTAAAGATTTTACAGCAGCTGGTCTCAATTCTGACCATATATAGAATCACCTAGGGAAGTTTAAAAATTATGTGTTACTGGGCTTTATCCCAAAGCTACTAAATAAGAATCTCCAGGGATTATTTCCCTCAAGTTATATTTAAACACATAATCTAGATAATTTCATTGTAGCAGTCCCTGGTTTGGCCTTTGGGGTCCATTGACTTGAAGGCTGGATTTTATTTTATTTGTTTATTTTTTGAGACAGAGTCTCACTCTGTCACCCTGGGTAGAGTACCATGGTATAATTATAGCTCACTGCAACTTCAAGCTTTTGGGCTCCAGAGATCCTCTTGCTTCAGCCTTTGGAGTAGGTGAGACTAACAGGCATGCATCACCACATGGGACTAGTTTTCCTATTTTTAGTAGAGACAGGGTTTCACTCTTCCTAAGGCTGGTCTTGAACTTCTGAGTTCAAGAAATCGTCCAGTCTTGGCCTCCCAGAGTGCTGGAATTACAGGTGTGATGCACTGTATCCAGCCAAGGCTGGATTTTAAAATCAGCCTCAAACACCAGTCCTGATGCTTTCTAGCTGGGTATTCCTGATGAAGTCCAAATATATTTTGTAAATGTCTTTATTTATAAAATGGAGATATACCTTTTTAGTTGTGGTGAGAACAACAGTTCATAGGACATAGTAGACCTGCAGCAGATAATGGTAGAGACTGCTACATGTTTACCAAAATTCATTTTCTCTTATTTCTGGTCACATAGATTACCTTTCCTAGCCCACCTTGTGGTTAATTGTGTTCCTGTGATTAGGTTCATGCCAATGGAATGCTGCAGAAAGAATATGAATCTTTTTTTTTTTGTTTGTTTGTTTGTTTGCATCATAAAGACCTCCTGAATGATTGTTTCCCAGTCTGGCTGGTTAAACTTGCAGAGCGACCTTGGGATTCAAACATTGAACATGAGAATTCCAAAGATGGAACAAAGCAGAGCACCTGAATGGTCATGTGGAAAGTCACCCTACAAAAAACTTCACTTGTGTTTAATTACCTATGAATTTGGATTTATCTGTTACAACAGTCAGTACCCTTTGTTTGCCATTAAAATCTTTAATTTTCTTTTGAAATAACAGTAATATTCAAAAAACATTTTTTTTTTCTCCCCACTTACCTATCATGGTATGTTCTATTTATTAATTGTGGAAATTTCCCAGAATTCCAATGCTCATGAGTTATGATGAATAAACACTTTGAAAATCCCTAATGCATAACAAAAACTTAGTGTATCAGGTGGTTGCCCTGTCCCTTAAAGGAGACTGCCAGTCATAAGGCACTTGACCTCAGTAAATGTCTCTTCCAATTTTTAGGAGAGGAAGACAGAATACACCTAGTGGATTATATTTGGGGAATATATTGAAATAAATAAAAATATGCTGTACATTTTTGAGCCCCAAGATACTAAAATTAGTCACCATCTACTATGTATCTTTCATACATAAACAACCATTTATGATAAGTTACTCCTAAGACCACAGTGATTCTACTTCTGTCTTTACCTTTGCGGCTTAAATTGTTTTTTTTACTCCTTTTCTTCCACTATTTCTAAGCAGCCTTTACCTTCATATCAACTCTAATGTTCTTATATTTCAAAGAGCTGATCCAAGAGGATATCACATTGAGAAGACAAGGAATGGTGTGGAAGAGAAAATGGAGGGAAAAACAAAAATAAACTTTAAAAAAATCTTTTCAAGGCCTCCCTATAGGGAAGGTCTCAGGTCTTCAATGCCCTATACTCCTATTTTACAACCTAACACCTTCAGACTCAACTCATTTGATACAATGCTCTGGAGAGATCCACTCTGTTCTTTACCCTATTCTTGAGTATAATTAAATATTAAAATACCCAACTTAACAACTCTCTATGATTTTCCAATGGTATCTAAATTAGCAGGTTATAGATATAGGTCACCTCACTTGCTAACTGATAAATCATTAGTGACTCCTTGGAGGACTATGTTTAGGAAGGTTTGAGACCAAAATGTGGTCTTAGCAGGAAAGAACATAGTCATCAATTAGTACCGTCTCTGCCAGCTGCAAGAGGAGAAGCAATGTGTTCATCTCAGGAGTTTATCTTCTAAGTTGTGACTGTCTACCACAAAATGATTAATATTAATAATATGAGAAGAAAGAAAAGTATCACTACCAAAAAAAAGCACAAACTAACAATTTTTTTTCTGTCTCTAGGAATGACAGAGTGTGAACAAACCTTCACAGAGTTAAGAAAGGATCTGGCTTCAGATATCCTTTTTGAAATCCAAGCATATGAAAAACTAAGGAAGTATATTATAAATGTGGTGATATATTTCAAATGCTTACATTACACATTTAAATATTTAAATGTCAACCTCAGACCCATGACTTCTTAGAAATTTTCTCCTGGAGTCCTCTTCCCTGGTGTCAACTTTAATATTCCTGGTGTCCTTTTTCAGCAAGGAGTCGGTTATCTCAGTTGCTAAATCCCAAGTTACCTGTTGAATCTTTGAGGCCAAATGCTGTCAACCAATACTATCAACATTTGGTAGTTAGAAATATTCTATTCCTGGTGCTTGCCAGAAACAGAGGATATGGGATAAAAGTCCCTGACCTCTTGCTGCAGGGGTTAAAATGCAACAATAAACTCAAATTGAATATTGTACAGTGTGCTTTCCCAGTAGCCCTTCCATACTTTGAACATACCTAAACCTTGTACTCATGAAGAATTTGATATATTTTCCTATGCTGAATAGATAACAACCATTGCGCATAACATTGTGTCTGTGGGAAAAAACCCATCAAATTCCAACTAAGTAACTAAATGCCAAAAAACATTTGCATTGCATCAATTTGTAATCCGTAAGCTCATTTCCCTTCTTTCTTTTTTTGGTTATGTAATGAAATTGAATGGAGCGAGTGTCAGATTTGCATCTCCCCTTACACTCATTTTATCAGTTCAGAGAATAAAGAAATGAATTCAGTGATGACAAGTCATTGACTTGACTACCTGTATTCCAGTGGATCCTAATAAATTTTTACATGAATGCATTCGTCTATCACCTTCATGTTATTTAAGAGGAGACAGAGCCAAGGAGTGAGTAATTGCTTACTGGATTATAAAAGCTAGGACGATTTGGCTACAGGTAAGTACCACACAGAGAATGTCTATGTTAACCCTTTGTGTTTCATGTGCTAAAATATCTTTTTCATAAAAAGGTGACAGTGAAGGGAGCTATTTTTGACAGCTAGCCAAACATATAATCCAACTTTATTGTAGTTTTCTTATGATTCTGGGAACTTAAAAAATGAAGTGCTATGCGCAAGATGAAATCACTTATGTTAAATTTAAAGCCCACAACAAGTATTGTCAATAGTACAGACATATGTGGTAAGAGTATAAAAACATGCCAAAAAAGACACATGCTGATCTCATGTTTATTTCTAAGGATAAAAAAGAATTAGATGGTAAGTGAGGCTCTTGCTGTTAGCTGTATTTACTGTTTAAATGAGATGCAAAATATATTTCAATATTAGCTTATGTTAAACCTGTTACAGCTCTTATTTTTTGTGTATTAAAATGTTTTAGCAAATATTAAAAAAATATTTTTAAAGAGTGAATTACAGGATTGCAAAGTAAGAAAAGGAGTTCTATGAACTTTTTTCAAACTTTTTGGCAGTAACTATTAAATGTGAAGTGAGTCACTCAGTTATTTAATTTAGGTTTAAAAAATCCCACTCACTTTTTGGAGCTAATTGTGAGTTGAGTAATCTAACTTTGACACTGTCTTACTATTTTGACTCCACTTCATCTCCTTTAATAGAGTTCCATTTGTTACCTAATATAACATTCATACATTTTAAATATGAACTTTAATAATAATTCTCTTAGAGTTCTTAAATGTAAAATAAATCATCTCACTGTGAAATATATGTACTAGAGCTTTTTCCTTTACGTTACCTTCTATGAAATAAGACAGCATTGAGGGAGATGAAAGGAAATTGTCAAAATTCTATTACTCCATCATTACAGACTTGCTCATATTTTAGATTCGATAAAGGAATTCTCAGTCATTTGGAAAGAAAACTTTGGGAATGCATGAAATGGATAAAGAGAAAGTATTTCACTTTAAACTTTGAGAATAAACTTTAATTACCTTTAAAAATTTTCATATTCCCAAGTATGAAAAGACAGGTGAAGAAACCGGTACCTAAGTTTCTAAAAATAAGAACTAAAATAGAAAATAAACTAAAAATTAATGTTAGTCTTTTCAATTATAAAAAAGATGAACATTCGTACAGATCCTCCAACCTTGTAATTAGACAAAAGCACTCTAGAATTAAAAGGAAAATGTACAAGAGTAAAGGAAAAATAAGGCTCTATCTTTAAATCTAATGGTGTCTTTATTTTAGGCTAACTATATGTAGAGCACATTCAAGTGTAGAGCTTGAGCTTACTAAAGCTCACAGAAGTTAAGCAAAGATATTTTCAGAATTCCTCTTGTTTATTATCTTGCTATAAGCAACTGATGAATATCAACAGTGATTTAATAAGAACCTTAATTGCATATAAGGCTGTGTGAGATAAAACAGAAGAAGCATCTTTATCATCATGATCATCACAATCATAATGATGACTGACACTTTTGAACTCTTCCCTGGAAAAAGCGGCAGGGAAGCAAAGCTTCCATCTCCAGCACTTTTCTGTGCATCCCAAACACCTTGAGAATAGGTAAAACATGAATCATTTGTTTCCCCTAGAGTTGGCACAGCTGATAACTATGTGACAATAAGGACAAATGTCAAAACTAAGAAGACATTCATGTCTCTCTATGTCAGCTGGCATTTTAAGAGAAAAATAATAAAGTAGGGCTAATTGTGGAAGGACGAGAGTTAAGAAGATATGTTGCTAGCTGAACAAAGGGACTACACCTTTTTTAAGATAATTCCCCATAGGTTTCTCATTTTTAATTAAATATAGTTCAAATAACATTAAAATATGTGAGAAAACATACAATCCCATATTTGCTATTTTGAAAATGCATTTATGGAATAGAGAGAGAATGGTGTAATGAATTGGCATGGGTCCATCAAAGATCTTATAGGAGAAGGGACCTAAGAAAGAGGTTTCAAGCTGGGTGAGAGGAAAGCCTGGCCTGCTGAACGAGGAAGTCTGGAGAGCCAATAAGAATGTGGATATGAAATAACCTAGGTAACCAATGACCAATAAGAAGAGACAATCAATGACCAATAGAAAAGGGCAATACAGCCTGGAGGCACAGAGCAGCCAATGAAAGACTTGCAGACAATTTCAAACAAAAGATATTTGAACTGTTGGAGAACTTTTTGTCTAATCTCTCACCTTTTCTTCATCACGGGGAGGGACCCACTTCCAAACTATCTTTGGAAGTGCTCCAAACTTTATCTTTGTTCTTCCTAAATAAAATTTCTCTATAACCCCCAAACTTGTGTAAGTTACTTTTCCTTTCTATCCACATAGCCTGAGCTGCTTCAGTTTAATTTTCAGTTTCCATTCATTTTTACTTTAGATTACTGCCATGCCTTGGGTCAGGAACCAGAACCCCTAACCCCCAACACTGTATCCTCCAGATCCCCACCCATTCCCCACATAACCCATACTGAACTATTTTGAAAGAAATTGTAGACATTGTTCAGAAAAACGAAAATATATATTATAAATAAAAGCTTAAGGTCATTTGAATTGAGTGCAAGTTTAAATAGAATAATTTTTTGTCTCACTCACTGAATACCAATATTATTCTTTGAAAATTTGTTTTCAAATGCCATTTTTTGTGTAATACATTTGAGCTGAAATGTCATCATCTCGTAAACAGTCCATAAGGTTAGCCAAAATCCTTTCACACTTTCATTTATCTAAAACTGAGCCTTGGGATAAAGAGTTCAGATAGGGATGTCCAGTCTATGAGAGAATGCACGAATAAATTGATATAAATATGATTGAGTTTTGTAAATGACCACAGTAAGTACATGGTCATCCTACAGTTTTTGTGAAAAGAACTCCTATTAGCCAAGACACCGAGTTATTGATACTGACTGCCACAACTAGCTCTAGAATCTTGAGTCAGTCAGGTAACTTTCATTCTCACTAATATAATAAACAGATTATGTATTAGATAACTCCTAAAATGAATATATATCATAATATCTTGCTCTTAATTTTGTCACTCTACTTCCAAAGTACTTCATTTTGTACTTCCATCATACGTATTTATTATTTGGAGGCTAGTAGTCCTTGTTGAGCCGTAATTCTTACCTCATTCAAACAAGTTCTATTCCCCATGGAAGGTAGGACTGCCAAACCCAGAAAAGAAACAATGATGAACTGAAAGTTGGCAGTAATTAGAGGCAACCCTAATCTTCAGGGACAGAACTTGAACAGTGAAAACAACACAATTTTGTATCTATTAGGCCTGTGGAATTACATAATCTGAACTTTTTTTGAAGTGTTGGGTACAAATTGATCCTTATTAATTTCTTCTTGAATAACAAATTATGAACATCTGTGGCATTTCACTCACATTACACTGTAAATTTTTGAGATTGGTAAACTGGATTTTTTTTTAGTAGACATTTCTTAATTATTCCTCATTATTAAGCAAAAGGGATGCACTGAATTTGTCTGTCAATGTATCTTAAAGCTGTCCCTTCAGATATTACAGCTGGCACTTTAGTTATTAAAAATAAATATACTTGACTGTAAGCATTGGTACTTGATATATATGTATGTACATAAAATACTTCAACATGTCAAATAGTCTCACTGCTGAAATCAAATGTGCAATATAAATGTTAAAATATAAAGAAGTTGTTTTTTAAAATTGTTATTTTAGAGGTTATTTTAGAGTATATATTTTTAAAGAACATAATCAGTGATTGTGACACAGAGAAAGAGAAGCAAATTGTAATATTGACTGCAAGTTAATTTTAGAAAAGAAGCTCAGTAAAAAGCAATTACATAGTTGCCTTTGATAAAGTAAGCGGTAATGCTTTCTGAAGGTTTTTGAGCATGTATTTTTTAAATATTTACTCACTACATATTAAAATATGAAAAGGAATCTGGAAATACTTTCAAGACCGTAAATCACGTTATCTTTTATTGATGTGAATTTTACTTCCTTTAGTAATAAGTTATTGCCAAAAATCATTATACCTTGCCATATTTTCCTGTATGGCTGAGACTACTACCACAATATTTCATTTTCTAAGAGTTATGGATAGAGAATTTAAAGATTACTGATTCCTATAAATACTTTGTGCACTTACAACCAAAAACTACAGAGATGAAATTTTTTTGTGTGACTACAAAGCAGAAAGGTGCAGGTGTATACTCACATGCACACACATATTCCTCTTTAGATTTTTAAGGCATAATTGAGCCATGCTTTTGCTTGTGAAGAGAGAACAAAAGGCATACTCTGAAAAAACATTCTCCTATCCAGACATAAGACATCATACTAAAAAGAACGACTAGGTAACCTTTGAGAGATTTGAGGGTGTACAATAGTTACTATGTATAAACATAGTATTTTGAGCTCTTTCAATGTTTAAGTTACAGAACTGTAAGGCATGACTGTAACATTTTATTTCCAATTTCTGGTCTCTTCAAACTTAAAGAGTTTTAGAAACTTTTGCATCAGATATTTATATGTGTGAATGCTTTGTATTTAGGATCACTCCATTATCACCCTGACCTGGTACCAGTATTCATCTTGACACTGGAAACCAGGGGACCAGGGAATATCCCAAAGGACCTAACACCTGGGAATGGCTGAAATTGACCATGGACTGCAAGACAGGAGAATGGATAGCATGCCTACAGCAAAAGGTTCATTTAAAGAGGCCCACTTTCCTAGTTTAAAAAAAAAAAAAAAAAAAAAAAAGATAGATTAAAATAATGAGGTCTGGGTGTGGTGGCTCACGCCTGTAATCCTAGCAATCTGGAAAGTGAGGGCAGGTGGATCCTTTGAGCCCAGGAGGTGGAGATAAGCCTGAGTAAGCGGGAGATTCCCTTGTGGGCTGAGCCTGTAGTCCCAGCTTCTCGGGAAGCTGAGACAAGGGGATTGCTTGAGCCAAAGAGTTTGAGGCTGCTGTGTGCTACAGTGCCAGGGCACTCTACTGATGGTGACAAAGAGAAACTCTGCATCAAAAAAATAAAAATAAATTTTAAAAAGAAAAAACTACGTGGTAGCCCCATTATGAAAATAACTAAATAAGGGTAAGAAAAGTATATATCCTTTTTTTTTGTTTTAGACAGAGTCTGACTTTATCGCCCTCGGTAGAGTGCTCTGGCATCACAGCTCACAGCAACCTCCAGATGTTGGGCTTAGGCAATTCTTTTGCCTCAGCCTCCTGAATAGCTGAGATTACAGGTTCCCGCCACACCTGGCTATTTTTTTTGTTGTTGTTGTTGCAGTTTGGCTAGGGCCAGATTTGAACTTGCCACCCTTGGTGTATGGGGCCGGCGCCTTACTCACTGAGCCACATGCGCCACTCAAGTACATAACCTCTTAAACAGATGATTTCCCCTACTGGCAATTGATATAGGTACTTAAACCTATGCATATCTGCTGTGTGTATGGCCATTCTTTAGAATGGAGTGAGGAAAACAGACCTCCCACACAAGTATAGCACGCTAATTTTACTATCTGTTTTAGCAGTGAGCTAGATAGCACTCTATTCTTATTATCTATCTATCTCTATCTCTATCTATCTATCTATCTCTCTCTCTCTGTCTCTCGTCTTTCCTTCACAGTGAGTTGCCTTGGTTAGAAGAGGGAAAATAAAGGCTAAGATAGTAAAAATATTAAAGGGAAAATGTCATGGTAGGCCAGGTTAGTAGTTCTTATCTGGTCTGTAGGTTTTCAAAATATGGAATGCATATTTCTAGTGGCATCTGAAATTATTTCAGATGGAACAAAAGACCTGACATTAAAAATTAGTGACTCATATAATGAGGAATATTCAATTTTCTATTCTCTTAATTCTTTTATCAGCCTTATAAGCAGTCTTTATTATTTTTTCTTTTAAAAAACTTTTGACATAGAAGTTAAAGCATCTTTAATATTTGTGAATCATCTTTTATTATAAGGAAAACAGATGTCTGCTCTGAACCTTTAGTAAACAACATTATCCAGTTTTAATTTAACTTTTAAAAATTATATCTTAGAATGGGTACATGCGATTGCAGTAATGTACACAGCTATGATTTAACAATAAAAAATAATAATAATAAAAAAGTAAAGATAAAAAATTATATTTCATTTTTGTTGTAATTTCTTATTATAATGATGATATAAAATCTCCTTTAAAAGAAATTAGTTGGATACAGGTAGAAAAGGTGTCAATAATCAGTTGGAAAAAGTGTCAATATTATATTGACTGTTTCTTCCGAAATGCTAACTGTTGAAGATATGAAATTGGAAAAGTATCCTGACTTCATTAAAATTACTTTTAAAAATTACACACTAACCATGGATTTCCTGAGCTCACGGGTTTGAGACCAGCCTGAGCAAAATCTAGACCCCCATCTCTAAAAATAGCCAGGCATTGTGGCAGGTGCCTGTAGTCCCAGCTACTTGGGAGGCTGAGGCAAGAGAATCATTTGAGCCCAGGAGTTTGAGGTTGCTGTGAGCTATGATGACACAGAATTGTACCAAGGGTGAAAAAGTGAGATTCTGACTCAAAATAAATAAATAAATAAATAAATTACACATCAGTAAAGAAAGTTGAAAAATGGAAATCCTCATAATTGATACTAATCATTCCATGGCTAGAAATCCTATACTATAGTATTTTTCAAGGCTTATAGTGAGTATTTTTTAAGCCTCTTTTGTAGTTAAGGATCTCAAGATTTGTATCTTGTGTGACACAAATCTCACATATCTATAGTCCAAAATCTCTATGTAGTACTAAATTCTTAAAAGTCATTTCTCACATACTTTCTTCATCTTTTCATAGCACTTCCTGTTCCATGAATTAAGTGAAGCCTCTATTGGCAAAACCAAGATAGTTGGGAGCAGTATAGTTCAGGAATAATCCAGTCTATTCGTCAAGTCTTATTAAAAAAAATCAGTCATTATATATTGAATCCCTCTTGTGTGCCAAGCTCTTTGCTATAAAATGAAATCAACACAGAATATATAATATGTGGTCTTAAGTATATAGGAGTTTTAAACAAACTACATTTCACTTACAAATGTAGTCTGTTTATTACAGAAAGTGATAAGGAAAACTAAGTAATATTTTAAGTCTTTTTGTCTGAAGGACATACCATCCCAACGGCTTAGTTCTCTACCACTCCCTATTTATTACACCTGACCCTCTAGTAGTTGTATCAATTGCCTGAAGCTAAAGGCATTAAAGTGGAGACCCCCAAATTTAGAATGAAGTGGGAAGGCATTAAACAATTGATCTGCAAGAAAACTATGTACAGTGGAAAGTGCAGAAAAGCATCCTACTGACCTTGGTGTAAATGAAGTCAGAAGCATTTTAAAAACAGGTAACTATTATTCCAGTGGAAAAAGAGAATAAACAGCATATCAGACAAAGAGAGCAACACATATAAAGGCACAGCATCTCAAGGTATATAATAGATAATAGCACTGCACATCTCAATGCTTCGTGGAAATAAAGGAACAAAGAAATAAGACAGATCTGAAAGAGGGGATTCTGAAATCAGATTAAGAAATGTCTTTATTTTATAGTAAGAAGTTTAGGGTTTATCTTTATTTTATATTAAAAATAAAGGGTAGAAATACTCATATGTTGGTATACTAATATTCTCATAGGCACCCAGATAATACCTAGCTTGAAAATGATCCGTTTTAGTGTTTAAAATATTTACTGCTCTAGGCCAAATCTTTCATTTGCAAGATTCTAAACTCACTAATCCCTTTACTTGCTTGTGGGTTCTCAATTAATCTCATACTCCTGGGCATCTGCTGTCTTGAGGTTCCCTCTGATGTCCTTAAAGTCATTCACAGAGGGGAAAAAAGTTACTCTAAATGACTAATGAAGATTTTTTGTACCCTGAGTTGCTCCTTCACACCAAAACTCTGGAGGCAGGGTCAGAGGAGATCAGTTAAGGATCTAAGTAACTGTGGTTCCCTCTTGCCATGTCTTCCTTCCCTTCTTCTATTTTTTTCTCTTATATTTTTTCCCTATCTACTTTTCTTGAAGGACTAGAAGGACTTTTTCTCTACTTTTGTAATCAGCTAAGTGCTCTTCCAAGATACAGCATTTCAAAAGTTGAAATAGAAAAAAAGAAAATGCTATAAAAACCAAAAGAGATTACATGCTCCATTATAAAATAATATGGAGAGTATCATTTATATGTTTAAATTATTCATTAGAATGCCAGAAAATTTGGATGGTTATTTTTCTCTTGTGCTAGATATCATGTCACTCACAACAGGTAGAAAATAGGGCAGTCAGTCTTTCCTGAGACAGGTTTTGGTCATTTTCTTCTGTCAGTGTGGGCTTAGGGAAATTCCATAAGCAGTTGTACTGAGTTTAAGCAACCTCAAAAAAGTTTAAGAATTTGGAAAACCATTATTTATGAGTGCTCATCACAGATGCCACATGCCATCAAGAAACTCACAAAATGTATGGAATTTTTCATTACTTTAAAATAATGTTTCATTACTTTACAATAATAATTTCATTTTTAAATTATTTTTTTCATAAGTAAACTTAAATATATTCATATCATTCATCCGTTGAGAGTTAGACAAAAAGAGTATTCACATGTTTCTTTGAAAGGTAAAATCTCTTCCATTTTTAAAATGAGTCATTTAAACTAGTTTTTTTTTTTTTATTTTAAAATATTAAGGGAGTACAAATGTTTTAGATTACATGGATTACTTTTGTAATGTTTTGAGTTGGATACAAGTGTGCTCATCACTCAAATAGTGTTCACAGTACCCATTAGGTAGGCTTTTGCCCATCCTCCCCCCATACCTGTTGATGTTGCCTGAGTTTTACTTCCTTCTGTACACATGTATGCTCTTTGGTTAGTTCCAATTTAATAGTGAGTACATGTGGTATTTGTTTTTCTGTTCTTGAGACACTTCACTTAGGAGAATGGTCTTCATTTCTATCTGGATTATGGAGGGACCCATCCATCCCAGACCTCTTCCCAGGGCTATATTTGTGAATGTGGCCATAGCACCCTGCCAATTACCACCATTTCTCCTAAAACTCTATTTCTCTCTGTCCTCCTCTTCTCTTCAGTTATTTTCTTTCACCCACCTTCTCTTTTTATCTCTTTTTGTTATCTTTCTTCATTTCATTTTTTATCCTTCTCTTCCTTTCTGCCTTATACCAAAAGGCCACTTCAACACTCAAGTTCTGAGACAAAGAAATTTAAAGCAAAGGAAGTAGTGAGAAAGAAAAAGTAGGGGAAGGAAATGAACAAGAAGAAAACACATGAGGAAGAACCAACAAAGAAAAATTCTCACAACATGAAAAACCAAAACAGAGCAATCGCTTAAGGCACCATGAGGCAGCTACCAAAGAGGATTCCTCCTATAAAGTATGAATGGAAATTACAGAAAGGGAATTTAAAATATTGATGGAAAAGGGAATTGACAAGAAAGTAGAAAAATAGAACAAAAATGGATGAAAGACATGAAGAATATAAAAGGATATGACAGAGCTTAAGGAATTGAAGGAGTCAATCAGGTAACATTAAGATGAAGTAGAAAGTATTAACAACAGACTAGACCATGGAGAAGAAGAAATCTCAGAGCTAGAGGATAAAGCTATTGAACTAACTCAGGTAGTTAAAGATACAGAAGAGAGAGAAAGCAGAACATTCACTCAGAGAATCATGGGACTTCATGAAGCATTCAAAGATATAAATTTTAGGGATCCCTAAAGGGGAAAAAGAACATTTGAAAGAAATGGAAATCATACTGGAGGATGTCATAAATGAAACTTTCCCAGGTATCACTAAAGATTTGAAAACTCTACTTTTAGATACATATTGAACTATAGATTGTCTCAACACAAATAGAGCATGTACAAGACACATTGTAATGAACCTGTCCAAAGTCAAGCTGAAAGGGAAAATTCTGAAAGCACCCAGGAGCAACCACCAATTGACCTACAGGGGCAGGCCTTTTCAGTTGAAACTTTCCAGGCCAGAGGAAAATGGTCAGCTACCTTTAACCTTCTTAAGCAAAACAATTTTTAGCCCAGAATTCCATATACTGTGAAACTAAGCTTCAAAATCAATAAGCAAATCAAATATTTTACTGGCATGAAAACATTAAGAAAATTTGTTAGCAGCCCAGTTCTCCAAAAAATACTTAAACCTATTCTCCACTTTGACCATAACAATGGAAAACAACCAAACTAAACACCCAGAAACTAAAGGACATAACCTAGCTTCCACAATGGTACAAAGGGGAAAAACTAAGCAAAAGATTTTCAAAAAATAAGGTGAACAGAGCTCCACCACACATATTAATTCTCTCAATAAATGTAAGTGTCTTAAATTCCCACTAAAGAGGCACAGACTGGCTAATCATATTAAAAAATAAAAGCTGTCTATATGCTGTCTCAAAGAAATACACCTAACCTCAATGGACAAAAAAAGACTCAGGACAAAGGGTTGGAAAACAATATTTCAGGCAAATGGAAATCAAAAGAAAGGAGGAGTTTCAATCTTATTTTCAGATACAAGTGTATTTAGAGCACCTAAAGGTACTTCCCTTTCATACTGGCCAAGATAATAATACAACATAAGGACATTTCAATTCCAAATATTTATGCACCCAACTTAAATACTCCCAGATTTATGAAAGAGACCTTGATTAGTCTGACTAATATGTTATACTATAACACTATAATAGCACTTTAACACCCCTCTGGCAGAAGTGGATAGATCCTCTAAACAGAAACTAAGCAAGGATACAAAGGATTTAAACATGAACATAGGACAAACGGGCTTAATAGACACACCAGAACATATCATACCAAAGCTAAGGAATATGTGTTTTTCTCACCAGCCCCTGGAATGTTCTCCAAAATAGATCATATCCTAGGATATGAACCAAATCACAATAAATTTAAAAACATTGAAATTATACTTTGTATCTTCTCAGATCACAAGGGAATTAAGGTAAAACTCAACTCCCAGCAAAAATTTTCATCCCTGTACAAAGGCATGGAAATTAAACAACCTTGTGCTGAATGACAGATGGGTCAAGGAAGAGATAGATAAAGGAGGAAATTATTAAAATCCTTGAACATAACAACAATGAAGGTATAATTTACCAACACCTGCAAAAGCAGTCCTAAGAAGGAAATTTATCACATTAGACTCCTATATCCAGAAAAAATAAATAAATAAAACTGAAAAAGAGCACATCAACAACCTAATGAATCATCTTAAGGAAATGGAAAAAGAAGAGCAATCTAATCCCAAAGCTAGAAGAAGAAAAGAAATAATCAAAATTAAACTGGAAATAAATGAAATTGAAAACGTAAGAATCATTCTGAAAATTCATAAAACAAAAAGTTGGTTCTTCAACAAAGATAAAAAAAAGTTGATAAATTTTGGCCAGATCAACTAAAATCAGAGAATTAAAATCTCTAATAACCTCAATCAGAAACAAAAAAGGAAAAATTACAACAGATAACAAAAAGGTACAGGAGATTACCTCTGAGTAGTACAAGAAGCTCTACATTGTCAGAAATTTAACAATGTGAAGGAAACGAACCAATACTTGGAACGATACCCTCTCCATAGACTGAATCAAGAAGAAACAGATCTCTTGAACAGATCAATATCAAGCACAAAGATTGAAGACACAATAAAAAATTTTCCAATAAAAAAAGCCTTGGACCAGAATACTTTACACCAGAAAGCCATCAAACTTTCAAAGAAGAGTTTGTACCTGTACTGCAGTACCAAAACATTTAGAAGGAAAGAAGATTCTATTACTTGTTCTATGAAGCAAATATCATCCTGATACTAACATCAGGAAAAGACTCAACAAAAAAGGAGAACTACAGACCAATTTCACTAAGATATATCAATGCAAAAATACTTGATAAAATCTTAGCTAATAGTTTACAGCTACACATTAAAAAAAATTATACATCACAACAAATTTTTATTTCAGGAATGCAATATTGGTTTAACATACACAAATCCATATATGTAATTCACCATATCAATAGAAGCAAAAACAAACATCATACAATCCTCTCAATAGATGTAGAAAAAGCATTTGATAAAATTTGGCATCCTTTTTTTCTTTTTTTTTTAATAAGAATGCTTAAGAATATAGACATGCATGGCTCATTTCTTAAAATAATTGAGGCTATCTACAACAAATAGATAATATTATATTGAATGAAGTAAAACTGAAAGCTTTCCCACTATCACCACTATTATTCAATATAGTTCTGGAAGTTCTAGTCAATGCAATGCAAGAGAAGATATAAAGGGCATCCAAATGGGGACAGAGGACATCAAACTCTTGCTTTTTCCTGATGATAGATCTTATACTTAGCATTCTCCAGAGACTCAACCAGAAGACTCCTGTGAGTGAATCAAGAAAAGAAGTAACATCTCAGGGTATAAAATTAATGTTCACAATTCCATAGCCTTTGTATGCACCAATAACAGCCAACGTTAGAAGCAAATCAAGGACAAAATACCCTTCATAGTTCCTTCAAAGACAATGAAATTCCTAGGAATATATCTAAGAAAAGAGGTGAAGGACCTGTGCACTATCAAATCTTAAGAAGAGAAACAGCAGAAGAAATTAACAGATGGAAGAATAAACAATGCTCTTGTCTGGGAAGAATCAACGTTGTTAAAATGTCTATGTTACACAAAGCAATCTACAGATTCAATGCAACCCACATTAAAATACCAACATCGTACTTTGAAAAACTGGAAAAAATAGTTGTTTGTTTTGTATGGAACGAGAAAAAAATCCATTTAGCCAAGGCAATTCTTAGTAATAAAAGTAAAGCTGGAGGCATCTTTCTACCAGACTTTAGGCTCTATTACAAATCCACAGTGATCAAAATAACATGGCATTGACAGAAAAATAGAGACATAGACATGTGAAACAGAATAGAAAACCAAGAGATGAAACCAGGCTCTTATAGCCATCTGATCTTTGATAAATCAAACAAACATACACTGGGGAGAACTTCCATTCTATAAATGGTGCTGGTAGAATTGGATAACCACATGTAAAAAAGTGAAACTTGACCCGCACCTGTCTCCACTTGCAAAAATTTACTCAAGATGGATAAAAGATTTAAATCTAAGACATGAAATGATAAAAATCCTAGAAGAAAGTGTGGGAAAAGTTACTGAACATGTCAGCTTGGGGAAAGATTTTATGAAGAAGACTTCAGCAACAATTGCAACAACAAAAAACATAAACAAATGTGACTTAATTAAAGTGTAAAGTTTTTGCACAGCTAAGGACACAACAATTAAAGCAAATAGACTGGCTTGGGGCCTGTTGCTCCATGGACAGGGCGCTGGCCATATGCACTGGGGCTGGTGAGTTCATACCCAGCCAGGGCCTGCTAAACAATGATAACCACAAAAACCAACCAAACAAACAAACAAACAAAAAAAACAAAAAACAAAAAACCCCAGACAGACATTGTGGAAAGCACCTGTAGTTCCACCTACTTGGTAGGCTGACGCAAGAGAATTGCTTAAGCTCAAGAGTTTGAGGTTGCTGTGAGCTGTGATGCCACAGCACTCTACTGAGTGGAACATAGTGAGACTCTGTCTCAAAACAAATAAATAAATAGAGCAAGCAAATAAATAAATAAACCTTCAGAATGGGAAAAAATATTTACATGTTACAAATCAGACAAAGGCTTGATAACTAGAATCTATAGAGAACTTAAATTAATCAATAGAAAAAGAGCCAACAATCCCATTTACCACTGGGCAAGAGACATGAACAGAACTGTTTGAAAAAGATAGATTAGTAACTAGCAAACATAAGAAAAAATGCTCATTATCTCGGGTCATCAGGGAAATGCAAATCAAAACAATCCAAGATAATAACTAACCCACTAATATTAGCCCATATTACAAAGTCCAAAAGTTGCCAATGCTGATGTGGTTGTGCAGAGGAGAACACTTTTATACTTTTGGTTGGACTTCAAACTAATACTTGGAAGGAATTATGGAGAATCCTCAAAGAATTCAGACCATATCTCCCATTTGACCTTGAAATTCCATTACTAAGCGACTACCCAAAAGAAGAAAAATTATAGTAAAGACATTTGCCCAGGATTGTTTATCGCAGCTTAGTTTACAATCACCAAGATGTGTAAACAACCTAAATGCCCATCAACTCAGGAATGAATTAATAAGAAATGATATATGTATACTATGGAATACTATTTAGCCACGAAAAAGTCATGACTTTACATCTTTTGTATTAACCTGGATGGAGTTAAAGTTCATTCTTCTTAGTAAAATATTACCTGAATAGAAAAGCAAATACCCAATGTACTCAATACTAGTATGAATCCTAATTCACATCTACATGAAGTAAAACTCAATTCAAGTTCAAAGAGGAGTAATATGTTAAAATGCTGCTATAAGATCATGTCATACAAGGAAGCTGGTTTAGTTTACTAGACAATAAGTGACTACTTGGAAGACTAAATTGTCCTAGAGGAGAGACAGCATCAACTGCCAGACAAATGACTAAGCCCATCTTGTACCTTTTAGCCAGTTTACCCTCAAGAGCGTCATGAAAGAACCCAGATAAATCTACAGGAGGATCACCTGCCAACTCACAAGGTGAAGAGAAATACCACATTTTTGTAGTTTAACAAAACAGGGACAAGGTATGTTCCACTTAATTGGCACAATTTAGGGATGTATGGCATACCTTTTGGGTGGGGTACACAACTACATGGTGGACTCTACATAACAAATTCAAAAATTGTGATTTGGTTTTTTGCACCTTCACATTTACCTGAAATAATAAGAAAAGGTCCATGTTAAAATTCAGGCCACAGACTAAGAAACTAATATGATATACAGGGTGTCCATAAAGTTTGTGTGTAATTTACTGTGTTAAACTCTTTTAAATTGCTTATGAACTTTATCCACCCTGTATATGTTAGACAATTAAACTAGCAAGCAGAATATTTAAAAAGAACAAATCAATAATAAAAAAGGAAAACAACACAAATCAAATGGTAATAAGGAAATTCACATTAAAAACTCAATGAGATATCATTTCACACATTTAAATAAAAAATAAAATATCCAAAAGTAATGGGGATGATGTAAGCTCCTAGGAATAGTTTATATTTTTGGTAGGAATGTAAAGTTGGTGACAACCATTTGGGGCAAATTTTGGCAATGTCTAGAATACATGGATATGTTCCTATTTTACTTCTCATAATTTCCACTGCCTTACAAATTTTTGCACATGAACAAAATGTATCCATTGGTCTTGTCTGTAATAAAAAATTTCAAAATTCTACCAATTAAAAAATGGATAAACAATTTGAAATATACAAGATTGGACACTTGAAAACAGTAACACAAATCAAGTAATGTCACCCCGGTCAATGTGCACAAACGTCACCAATATAATATTAAATAATCAAAGTGAAAAAAAGATTGCATATGTTAAAGTATACTGACTTTATAAATGTACCAAAAGAGAAACTATTAATACTTTTCAATGGTATATAAGACAGAATGTCAAATTAATTTTAATACTTTATACATTTTAAATTACATGTATATAGGCTAAATAACTTTTTGTGACATCTCCAAGTCTTCAATATTATTTCGGCAGCACCAAAGCAAGCTGTTTTGAATAATCTATCAAAACTGTGTTTTCTGTCCTCCCTCAGCAGGACATTTTTGTTGTGAAAATAGGCTATCCATGCCATAAAAATTTGTTTATTGGAGCACCTAAGTTGTTCAAGAAAATTAAAACAAATATAAAGTGAAATCCTCTAGACAAAAAAATTAAGAAAAATATGTGTGTGCATGCACACACAAAGATGTTACCTATTTTACTCTTTTTTGAATGTTAATTACTAATTTTTATTTCTGTTAAGGACAGATACAAAAGATTTTGGGTTTTTTTTTTTCTTTCAGCAGTTATATTTTGTAATTAAAATTAGTGAAAATGCTGTTTTGATATATCATTATGATTGTCATTATCTTTATGATAGAGTAAAAATGGCCACAAATTCTTCATAGTAACCATCAACGAAAGACGGGTTCCAATTTCCCATGCCTTGAATCTTGGCTTGCCTTATGAACCTTTTAACCAGTAGAAAGAATATTCTAGAATTTATGTTGTATGAATTCAGCAGCTGTGTCCACTACAGGCTTTTCTGTATTTCCCTATACTCTGTTAAAATGCTGCTGTAAGATCATGTCATACAAGGAAGCTGGTTTAGTTTACTAGACAATAAGTGACTACTTGGAAGACTAAATTGTCCTAGAGGAGAGACAACATCAACTACCAGACAAATGACTAAGCCCATTTTGTACCTTTTAGCCAGTTTATCCTCAAGAGCATCATGAAAGAACCCAGATAAATCTACAAGAGGATCACCTGCCAACTCACAAGGTGAAGAGAAATAACACATTTTTATAGTTTAAACTACTCAGTTTGGAGCTACTACAATAAAACATTACAGGCTGGGCATGATGGCTCTCACCTGTAATTTTAGCAGTCTGGGAAGCTGAGGCAGGTGGATTGCTTGAGCTCAGGAGTTCAAGGCCAGCCTGAGCAGGAGCAAGACCCCATCTATACCAAAAATAGAAAAATTATCCAGACGTTGTGGCAGGTACATGTAGTCCCAGCTACTTTGGAGACTGAGGTAGGAGGATCTCTTGAGTTCACGAATTTGAGGTTGCTGTGAGCTATGATGTCTCAGCACTCTACCAAGGGCAACAAAGTGAGACTCTGTCCAAAAAAAAAAAAAAAAAACCTAAAATAATTGTACAATTGTGCCATCAACTTTGGAGACTGGGTGGCAGGTAGAATCTGGAAAAATGAATGGATAAATCTGTTAACAAAGGATGGGAAAAGGGCAAAGGGATTTTTTGATGCTAGAGAAAGCGAAGTTTGTATGATGGAGTGACAGAACAATTAAGAGGAATATTAAGAGCAGAAAGGTGGAAGTAGAATATGCACTTAGTGAACTGGTCCCAGATGCCATCTGTGTTCCTTCTAGTTGTGTATAATAAGGTATTGGGAGGAATAAAACAGCTGAAGAAGAAAATGGTTTGCAATCAAGGTTTAGAAAACATGTAGAAGTCCAGAGCATGGTGGGTTGGAAGTAAAGAATTCCTCAAAATAAAATGATCCCTGGGAACATCAAAGGATATGACCATAGCATCTTTATTAAGACCCCTGATTGATGTAAGTGTGTGCCTCATATGGGTCATTATGAAAGTTTTGAGATCCATAAAAAACAAGAAATGTAACATCCTGGTGGATGCAAACAAATCAAGTCTTCCCTGCAATATCAGTAAGCTGTGCAAGTCAAAACCTGGCTTAGGTGAAATGAGAAATGATGCCATTGACTATATTTTTTGGAATTGAAGTAAAGTCTCGAATCTTTTGTAGTGACCGATGTATGTGTTCTCAGTTTGCCAAAATGGTTTCTGAGAATCTTGAGAGCATTCTGTTTTGCAATACACAGTCCAAGGTAGAGAGACCTCTGTCTCAAAATTAAGTATTCATGTGGTTTTTGGAACATGAAACCACTGTGAATAACTCTGATTGTGAAATCAGCAAAGTTTTAAGAGAATGCTACCAGCAAAATCACTATCATCTTGAATTTAAAGGATCAGAAATTATTCTAGCTGAATAGGGGCTTCTGGACCCTCAAGTTTTAAAAGGGAAGAAGCAAGCTGATAGAGCTTCTCAAAGTTGGGCCATCTCTTATTAGAAAGTACAGACATCTCAGAAAGAAGAGCCAACAGCTCAGTGGGTGGAACTGAGAGTCAAGAAGAAAAAAGGATCGGGAACCACTCTGGAGCAGATAGGAACCTGAATCAAGGAACATCGTCACAAATCAGGGAACCTGGTTGTATGCACCCAGCTTTTCTTCAGAATTACTATGTCAAGTCATTGCTGTATCTTTAACATTCTTCCTTATTTTCAGTGGAAACATCTACTGTAGTAAACTGGCCCTGTCTCATATTGCATCAAGGATGTGTGTGGGGACTGTGATGATGTGCTTAATAAGCACATAGTCCTTTATATTACTCAATGTACTCCAAACAAAAGTCAGCTTTTTAAAATAAAGCTTATTTCATTGTTGTGTACCGAACTGTGTCCCCCCAAATTCACACGTTGAAGCTCTAACCCTCTAGGAGATTGTAATCAGAGAGTAGGGAGGTATTTAATGATGTCATAAGGGTGGGTCACTCATCTAATAATTCTGTTGTCATAAGAAGAGGAAAAGGCACCAGGGATCCCTCTTTCTCTCCACAAGTGCACAGAAAAAAGGCCATGTGAGGGCCTTGAAGGTGGACACTCCAGTTAGGCAGGGAGGCCCCACCAGAAATCAACCCTGACAGGACCTTCACCTCGGACTTCCAGCCTCCAGAAGTGTGAGAAAATAAACTCCCACTGTCAAAACCACCCAGTCTGTGGTATTTTATTACAGCAGCCCCAAAAGATTAATGCAATCACTTATGTACTTGACTGCACATTTGGATTTTTTCATGACCACTCCTCAAATTTTAATTAATCGTGAAGAGTGAGATGAAGTCTTCCACTACTACTATATTTTTCTGCTCCTCCTTTGAATTACAACTCTTTTCCCCCCATATATGTGGTGATAAATTACAGAAGAAATAAGAGTTCTGTACTACAGTCTTCTAATTTTCATTATATACCCATTGTGGCAAAGGAATGCTTTATACTAACACCTTCAGCTTTGATTTTGATTGCATTCATGTTTGTAAGGCAAAAGTCATAACTAAACCCAATTACACTTAAATCCTCCCCAATAAATTGTCTATATATTCCACATACATCATTTTGCTTTGAATATAAAACAAACACAATGATTCTTATCACACCAAAGTTTGATAAACACTAATCTGAAAGAAAGGGATAAACTAAGAATTTCTCTGCAGATGTTCAAGTAATCAAACCAGCTTGCATTTAGAATAATCCTCATGTAATGAAGGATGGGTGGAGAATTTCAAAATATTTCTGTCTGCCTGCAGTGTTAATTCTATGCTGTTTTAGTGTTAATCCTATATCAGCCTTTAAAATGTTTAAAATCAGCAGTTTTTATGAGATACTGCAGTGACTCTATAGGAGAATAGCTTCTTAAGACATCTCCTGAGGGAAGGTACCACTCCGTTGAACTGTGATCCCTGCATTCTTTTGTTAGCTTTTTCTTATTGTATTTTTGTCCAACATTTTTTAGAGAGTTTTACTTATTTACATAAAATAAACTACATATGTTTAAAATGTAAAATGTGATACATTTTGAAATGCTTCTATACCTATGAAGTGATCATTGGCATGAAAATAATTTACATTTACAACAAAGACATTTGCACCAGAATGTTTATTGCAGCCCAATTCATAATAGCCAAGACATGGAAACAGTCCAGTGCCCATCGACCCATGAATGGATTAATAAATTGTGGTATATGTACACCATGGAATACTATGCAACCATAAAAAGATGGAGACTTCACATCTTTTATGTTTACCTGGATAGATCTGGAACATATTCTTCTTAGTAAAGTATGTCAAGAGTGGGAAAAAAAAGTATCCAA